>OX608080.1:23511723-23521723 GCA_951509765.1 Sphenella marginata | reverse complement strand
AGAGGTGGTAGGAATTGAAAAATGATGATGTGCCAGCTGAAGCGCAGTTGATGCATTTGATGTGAAGAATAACAGGTATATATACGCTTTGTTGTTTTTATTGTGTACTTCAAACTCTACGCTTGACTGTGGGTAAATTAGGGGATGGGATAGGGGAGTTGAAGAGAACGTTAGTAACGTCTCCAGTGCGGGTAAACTGAAAGAAGTTCTGAAAGTAACATCAGAAGACAAATGGGCAATAATTTGGTTTTATCCTAGCTCCATTGGAGTAGAAGCATGTCGTCGTATTCTAGTTAACCGTGCCAGGCTTGATTTTGGTCTTCCCGGTCGACATCGATGAAAGGTATCAGTGTGTTTTCTGTTTTTGATTTCGGTTCTTCTTCCACTTCTGGTTAGCTCAAGGTTGAATATAAGTAAGTTTTTAGCGCCCTTCCTGGTGTCAGCTCCAGGTTCCACTACGTCTTTGGTTCCGGCCCTTGTTAAGGGTTCGATTTCGGTTGAACTTTGCTTTCGGCCTGTTGTTGACCTGGTTTGGCCTTCTGTTTTAACTTCGATTTCTTGCACAGCTCCGAATTTGATTTAGACCTTGGCTTCGGTTTCGGGTTCATCTTAGATTTTGTTTTAGTTTTCGGGTCTGGTTTGCCTTCGACATTGCTTGCGGTTTTGAGTTCGACTTCTCTTTTAACTTCAACTTTGGTTCCCGTTCCTACTCCAGTTTTGGGTCCGGTTCCGGTCCCTTGTTAAGGGTTTGATTTCGGTCGAACTTTGCCTTCGCCCCGGTTGCTTTTCAGACCTGGTTTGGCCTTCTATTTTAAATTTGATTTCTTGCACAGCTCCGAATTCGATTTTGACCTTGATTTCGGTTTCGGGTTCATCTTAGATTTTGTTTTCGTTTTCGGGTCTGGTTTGACTTCGACATTGCTTACGGTTTTGAGTTTGACTTCTCTTTCAACTTCGACTTTGGTTCCAGTTCCTACTCCGGTTCCGGATCGGACTTGCTTACGGTTTTGAGTTCGACTTCTTTTTCAACTTCGATTTCGGTTCCGACTTCGACTTGGGATACGGTTTTTGTTAGCACTGACTTCGGTTTTGAGTGCCACTTCCATTGAGTTCCGTCTCTGAGACTAGACTTTGACTTCGAAATTGCTTATGATTTCGACCTTGTTTCAGTTTCCATTTCAAAGCAAGAAAGCTTTCGAGATGTTTGCCTAAAGATTTTGACTACTCTGCATTGGAGCTTGTTTTATTTATAATCTCTAAGTCAAAGCACCCCCAAAGCTCTCCTCTATCGAATAAGTTCACGCACACAAATTTCGTAGACAAATAATTTTATAGCTTCAATGCCAACAACGCTCATCAGTAACCCATTAGACATTAAAGCAATAACAAAAAGCTTTCACCTCCATACCTAGTATGAAATGCTCACTGACTATCATTGAAATGTAAAGCGGGCATGGATAGAAAATAAAAAAATAGCGAGATAAAATTTTTATGTGGGCATAATACAAAAAAAAAAAAAAAACAATGCGATTCTCATCAAATTTTCAATTCTCTTTCTTTGTGGGCGTTATCGTGCAGTTAATGCCCAATAGGAACACGAAATGTTAGAGAGCCGATATAGAGAACACTCTCTGAGTGATGATGCAATCTATAAGTACATATATTTATTGGGTTAAAAGTGAGATCACTAACTCTTGCTATTCGGAGTACCGAAATATATAATTATAGCCCCGATGGATATTGCTTTGAAACACCGATGGGGAAGCTTACCCGCTTACCAATCTCCATAACGCCAGACCTCGAGACACAAATGTGGTAATGTGGACTGGTATGGCAGCAGAGGAACTGCTAGTTGGAAGAGAAGGAAGGACAAGTTTTCTGTATGGAGCACGTTTTTGGTCGCAACGTTTAGCTGTCTGCTCATTAAATAAGTACCTAAATATTTAAATGAAATGATGTACCGTTCTGCTGAGGATAAGGAATAACATATGTTATCAGGACCCTGAGATCAATAGTCGGTTTGAGAATGTCTGAAATCGCTGGCACTTGCTTCGAACTCGCTTAGAATCAACTGGATCCTACGACCATGACAATATCCAGGGGGACCTGTGGGCCTGAACTCTTAGCCCTTTTAGATATTTTGCAACGAATGAGGCGATGCTTGATAGGTTCTTGGAATATGTAGGAGGCGACTAATATGTGAAACTCGATGGTTCATCTACTGATATGATGCCAAACATTATCTATCTTCCTATTCTTTGCGGAACGAGGAGCGACATGACCTGGAAGGTTGTACTGTTCATACCAAATCGCTACCGCGACAGTCGGACATGTACGACAAGGGAGTATCCGTCAAAGCACTGTCTACAGTCTTTCGACAACACACCCCAATATCTTCATCGTTGTGTCGTTACAAACAACAACAACAACAATTACTATAGCAAACTTGAGATTTCACACAGATGAGTCACGAGTCAACTCAGAAATCGCTGGAGAGACATTGACCACTCGACTCAGCCTAACCTAAACTAACCTAACCTATTGTTATAACCTTTAATTATAAACTTTCTAAATGCTTGGCTTCCCTGATCCAAGGACTAACTACTTAATGTAACAGCTTCTCATTGTTTTCCTTCCGAAGTTAAGTAATAAATTGAATTGAATTGAATTGAAGTTCCATGTTCCTAAGATCAGCCAACAACTGCTCCTAAATTTTTCTTCAAATATAGTATCTTAATCCCTGCCACCATTTTTCCAAGTGTATTATAATTTGAAAAAAGGGGGCAAGTCAAAAAAAAAATGCTTCGCCACCGGAAGCTAAACGGTGTGGGAAAATAAGCGAATGTCATAATTTGACAATGAATGATGAGCTTTGGCGTCATCGCGCTTGAAATCATAAAGCAAAAAGACACAAAAATAAGTCATAAGATATCCGTATCAGCCATCAACCATCAACCGAAACAAAAAAAAAAACCGACCCCAACCAAAAAATATGCACGAACACCTGCTTCAAGCTGTAGCCAAACAAATTAGCTTTTACACAGCGCCACGTTTGTTTGTTGCTAAATCTCAAAAGCGCCATCGACGCGAGTACAACGTCGCTACAATTGTTGGCAACGCTTCAGCTATGCGGCGAGCAGCAGCTACTCTGCATCATTAATAATGTGGAAAATGCCATTAAAAATACGTCATAATGTTCAACCGCTTGCAGATTATAATTTTTTAATCCATCTTTCATTTTGAAATCATTCATTATTTTACTCACTCACTCACTTACTTTGGCTGGGGTGCTTGAGTTTCGTTTGTTTGACATTTTGTTTGATAATTTCCATACGCCGGTATAAATTTTCCCATTCTCAATGCACATAAACGTGTCGCCAGCAGGTGGAGAGTTAATTTTCATTATTCATTTGATTAACTGTTTTGCATTTCAAAACGTATTTCCTAATTTGGTGGAGATAAAAATCATTAATGTGTTCCGAAGTTAAGAATTCGTTTCAGAGCTTTATCGCGCTTTCTCACATACGCCCTCATGTTGACAATCAAAAGTTCATTGTACAGCGAGCAATATCGATTGATAATACTTTTAGTTAAAACTTTTTGTTGGTAAATCATTTATTAAACAAAGATGTAAGCCAAAAAGAAATGGAACAGGGGACCCTGGAGTTGGTTAGTGGTATGAAGCATTTTTATTTTTCAAGATCACCCTGTGCCAATTATTTTATTCAAAAACCATAGCATATCTGCGATATTAATTGGAAAGCGCCAAATTCAATTTTGTTGGACACAAACCATCATATTAAAATTTCAATTAAAGCTTCGTCACATAAAATCTATTTTTAGTTGACTATGACGTATATGAAACGATGTTTATTTTAGAATCTTAGATATTCAAGTTTTATTAAGCTTTTTTTAAGCTTTTCTGGAGTTTTTTTTTCTTTTCTTTTTTTATGCCGATTTGGTTTGCTTTACATTTTTTTGGATCCCAAGTACCAGTAGAGATTTATATTTTTTATTAGCTCAAATCACTTTATATACATACAGCTGTTGACAACTAATTAGAAACGACACTTATCTTAAAATAAAAGTCATTTTCCATTACAAGTAGGAATTTTCAATTTTTTTAAATTTATTTTATTTAAACTTAAGATCCAATAGAAACAATTTATTCATTTTTTTTTTTTATTTAAAAAAAAAAATTACAAAAACTTGTGAAATCCAATATTTGGGTGCGGCAACTAATTAGAAACGAAATTGTGTTTTTATGTACACATAAGGATTTGTTTAATATTTGGTTGCATAACCCTTTTGTTTCAACACTGCCTCACACCGATTGCGCATTGATGTAATTAGATTCTGGCATCGTGTCACTGGTATGGCTTGCCATGCTGCTTTTACCTCATCAAAAAGAACATTCATATTGGGTATATTTTTGGCACTCACAGCTCTTTTAACGTCACCCCAGAGATGCTCTATTGGGTTCAAATCTGGACTGGATGATGGCCACTCCAAAACATTGATGGAATTTTCGTCGAAAAACTTTTTCGTTAACTTTGCCGTGTGCTTCGGATCGTTGTCCTGTTGAAATTTCCATATAACAGGCAAATTTTCTTCAGCCCATGGCAATATGACATTTTTCAGAATGTCGACGTATTTCTCCTTATTTAAAATTCCATCAATCCTATGGAGTGGACCAACACCATTCCAGGAGAAACATCCCCACACCATGATTGATCCTCCACCATGCTTCACTACCCGTGAAACATAGCGAGGATTGAATTCTTCGTTAATTGGGCGCCGAACATACCTCCGACCATCAGGTCCAAACAACATACTTCCATTGGTTTGGAGTCCACGACCAGTGGGATCTCGCAAAGTCTAGGCGTCTTTTCCTTTGGATCCTAGTAAGAAGAGGCTTCTTGCGTGCTGCTCTACCATGCAATCCAGATTCGACCAAACGCCTAGCAGTTGTCCTCTTGGATATTTCAATATTAAATTTATCATGAATTTCGCGTTGTATGTCAGTGGCACTCTTTTGCGGATCTCTTCTAGAGATTCGTATAATCTGGCGGTCTATTTCTTCTGAAGTTTTCCGGGGTCTTTTCTTACGTGGAACATTCGCAACAGTTTTAAAGTTTTGAATATGCTTTAAGGCTGTGAACACCATTTTTTTGGAGCATTTGATTTGGTTCGCAATTTCGCTGTATGACTTTCCAGCTTTGCGAAGATCATAAATAGAGCTGCGTAGAGCAGGTGTACAATTGCTGTTTTTTCCCATCACAAGTGTTTAAGAAAAACGTTCAAATCGATTTTTAACAACAAATTTAAAATAACTACTTACCAAAAATATGTTATAGGAGCACCACAACGTGCCGAAAATTATCACTAAACAAATGTTTCTAATTAACTGTCTTATTATTTTACCTTGCACTAAGTAACCCACGCACTTTGTGGGCAAATATTAACGGTACTTCAATAACACAACTACAAAACTTTGTCCATTAGCATTAAAAATAGTAACAAAAGGAACGCAAAGGTTTTTAAGAGAAAAAATAACGGTAAATTTATATTATTAATTTGTATATTCTACAAGCGCTGGGCAAAAGAGAACGTTTCTAATTAAATGTCAACAGCTGTATGTATATTAAAAAAATCATAATATTTTTTGTTTTTTAGTTTCAATAGCACTTCCAACTGGCTCCTAATTTTTTACCCTACAGAGTTATCATGTATATTATTTCTGTAAAGACTTTTTGTGTTTGCTCCTAATTTTCTGCTCTCATTTCGAACCAATATTAATAAATAAGGTATCGTTTTAATGGGGTGGGTTACCTCTACATGCGAAATTATTTATTAATTACATCAGTGATTTTGTTTAAGCGTATTTTATAAAAATTAATTTGTTTAAATAAACCATTGTAAATGCACAAAATAATCAATTTGTACTGCAACGCCATTGTGAATCAGAGACTTTATCTACTGGGTTGCAGATGTCGCTGAGGGTAGTGGTGAAGTTCTGTGCGCAAGGCGCGCACGGGTCCATCTAGTGGAAGTTTCATCAAATTTAGAGATTGCGAATGGTTATAAAACAAACAAAATTTTGAAAACTATTTTTAAAAAAAACATCGAATGCCGTGATAAATTATAAACAGACATATAAAGCGCGATTTCAGCCGCATTTAGGCTTCCTTACTTAAATTTCTTAACACTGTTTCTATACCTAAATGTACATGCATGTGATTCGTGTATCCGTTTAGTTTATTTTTTTGCCATTTAAATTTTCAACACAGATAATAATTTCTTAGATTGACTTTGGCGATAAGGTTTCACTTAAAAGCTCATTCGTATTTTTAGTGTTTGACGCAAAATTTATGGTTTTCACGTGCGGTTAAGGCTTTTATTACTAAAATTTTGAGGTTATCCACACGGTGGTACTCGTTTGTATGTACATATGTACATGTATATATGTATATTAGCATGCATATATGTATACTCGTATTGCATTCCTGCCACTTTCATTTGATTAAAAAAAAAAAGAAATTGCTTGAAACTCGAAATGATACTAATTAATTCATTAATAATTAAATTTCATTTAGATACGTTAATATATTTGAATATCATAATATGCACACTTTATAGGTTTCGCCGGTTTTCTGTGAGTTATATTTATTTATGTGTGCCAATATAAGTTAAATGGTTTGTGACATTGATTAACTTAAAAATTTGAAAAAAAAAAAAATTGTTGCAATATGAGTATGTAAATTTGTTCATTCCCTATAGAAAAAGTATCTGGTTTTGAACTGGTCTGCTGCTGCTCTGGACCTTTCTAAGACCGTGGAAATTATCCTCGCTACATAAAAAAAAGTATGTGGTGGTGAACTGACCTTTTTCTGTTCTGGATATGTCGTGGGAATTATCTTTTCAATATTTCCGAACATTTTCATAATTTCTAAACCACGCCGTATAGTTCTGTACCAGAATAAAATTGTGTTAGGATGCTTATTCCATCTAATCAATGTATATCGTTCGGCGAAAGAAGAAGAAACTATGGCCCATAATAATAATAATAATAATAATGCCCAACGGATTACCCACCATATCCCGCCCGACCGGCGCGAGGGGCGCATCCGCATGACGCACGGATTGCTCTTTCGTGCCGAGTCTTAGAAAGGCTTTGGTTTGTTAATCGTCGAGATCTAAAACTGCTCAGCTACAGAGAAAACCTCATCAGCTAAGTACAAAAGATTCCACAATTAATAAATAATTAGTTGACAGCGAATAGTTATTGTAAAGAATAAAGATAAGAATCAAAGGAGCAAAATGTTGCTATGTATTTAGGATAGAAAGAATTGACTTTTTTATGCTGCATAGTTAGTCTGAAATATCAAACGTACCAGAATGAGAGTTATAATCTTGGCACAAACAACGAAAAGGCTCATTTAATTCAAAATTAGTTCGGCACTGTTTCAAGATAAGGGGTTTAAAATGTCTTGATGGGCGAGAAGGTACATTGAAGTTCACTTCGCTCAAAAGAAACGGGCTTGTGATTGAACCATTTAGTAATTTAATCATGAAAACAATTCCAAGCATTTCCCTCCGACTAGAAAGGCTGTGAAGATTAATAAGTTTTAAGCGACTCGTATAGGATGGCAAATTATACAACGGATCCCAGTGAAGATCTCTTAAGGCAAATAGTAAAAATTGTTTTTGAACTGATTCTAAGCGATCCACGTGGACCTGGTAACGCGGGCTCCAAATTATAGAACCGTATTCAAGTATCGGTCTGACTAATGTAGTAAAGAGAGTTTTAGTTACATAAGGGTCGCTAAATTCTTTAGACCATCGTTTAACAAATGCTAGAACGCCTCTAGCTTTATTGACTGTTACGTTAATGTGGCAGTTAAAACAGAGTTTGTAGTCCATAGTAACCCCAAGGTCAACAAAATCATACAATTGCTCAAGGCTATAATTGTTAATTGTATAGGAAGCTGGCTGTGAAATTCCTCTCGAAAAACGCATGTATTTACATTTCTTTAGATTAAGCGGCATATAATTTAAATCGCACCAAGTAACTAGTGTATTTAGATCTGATTGAAGCTTATTGCTATCTTCGGATGATGCGAATGACATGAAAAGATTTACATCGTCGGCATACATTAACATTTTAGAAAATTCTATTACTGTAGAAATGTCATTTATAAACAACAAGAACAGAATCGGGCCCAGATGGCTTCCTTGAGGAACTCCAGAGGAGACATTAATAACATCGGATTCACAGTTTTTAAACACTACTTTTTGTGTTCTGTCACTAAGGTAAGAAGAGATCCAGCGATTGAGACCCGGCTGGAAACCCAGCTGATCTAGTTTATGAATAAGTAACGAGTGACACACTTTATCGAAAGCTTTGCTGAAGTCGGTATAAATAACGTCGGTGTGCAGATTTTTTCTAAAGCCATTTGAGACATGATTTGTAAATTCAAGTAAGTTTGTAACGGTGGACTTTCCCTTTCATAGTCAAATTAACATACATACATACATACATACGTTCTATGTCTAGGACAGAGTTTTATTTTAAAATGGCAAAATAGTCATTCGACCTTTATTGCTTATTGCCACAGCTATGCTATGGTTTGTGAATAAAATAGGTAACACAGGGTGACCTTGCAAAAAAAAAAAATTCTTTTTACCACCAACTTAATTTTTTGTTCGTATGGGGAATCTTCATTATTGTAAATTTGATCGGTTTTAGATATGAATACGGGATTTAGCTTTACCCGCTTAGCGATTCCTTTGGACTTATTAATGACTCCGATGGTTTGCTGGATATGGGGTTAAACCCTTTATTGTATGTATTAGTAATTTTTTTTTTAATGAGACTGAGTTATAAATATTTGTTAAGCATATATGTATATAATATGATTTCTTAGGAGCTTCTTTATCGTCATAAATTTAAATTATTGGTCACATATCTCGTACTAACTCTATTCTATCCGTTGAAAGAGTGACACATACTCTTTCTAACAGCATGAATTCGAATACACACACACACATACATTTGCATAGCAAACATGTTCAGTCTAGCACTTTAAGATGCCAATCAATGAGTCGTGTTTAGCAAGTTTAAGTATGTAGGCGGGCCATACTTTCTCCCCAATCAACGCCAGCAAAGTGGTCTAAGCATCGATGTCGATGGATATACAACCATTAACGTCCAAATTACATAGGTAAACACGTGCTAATACCTACAAATACATGCACAATTTACTCAAGTAGTTGAATAGCAAAAAAAAAAAAAACCAAAAAAATTAAATTAAATTAAGCGCACACACACACATACAAAATCAAACAGGAACAAATGTGTGCATGTGAATACCTCTACCGATTTGTTGCTGTGATAAATATACTAACAACAACAATGCAGCACCTTAGTAATCGGCCAACAACTAGCAACTAGCAACAGCTAAGCACTGGACGATGGACGACATGATGTGCGAGCAACAACAACAACAACGACGTCAACGTTTGCTCCTTGTAGTGACGGTGGCAGTGAGTACATCTTGGCCAATTCGTAGATGAAGCACAAACCAGTTTGTTTAACGCAGTAATGGATCGTTGTTGTTAGTTGCCTCACTAACACTCCACAACCAAGTTATTGTACATACATACATATGTACATATGTACATAGATACCGGGTTACATATGTACCTATGTATGTATGTAGTACGTACATATGTATGTACATTAGTGCGGATCGGTTCCCATACAAAAAAAAAGTTTTTCCAGTCCACCCCTAGGATTAAATTTATTTTGAAGGGAAACATTTTTTTGCCACGCCCCCTATGGGCTATTTACTTTTTTTGACACTATGTCGCCATTTTAAGTCCGATTTTAATGAGCCGTACACCGTTGTCTCGTTTCACATCATAAATAAATTCCAATTTTTTTTAGTCTGTCGAAAAGGCCTTTAAATTCTGTGAAACTTTTTCTTTAACAGAGGGA
>OX608080.1:23481723-23506723 GCA_951509765.1 Sphenella marginata | reverse complement strand
CCACTGATTTAAACCATCACTTTTCTAACCAGTAGGGACCAAGTTACGAAGTGCCTAGCTATAAGTCTATCTTCCTAAAATGCGTTCTAGCAACTTTAACTCCAAGTTAATATCAGAAGAAGAAGAAGAATAAGCAGATGATGCTGATGATGAACAAGGCGCCAAGTATCAATAGCATTTGCAGCTGCTGGCGTTTGCTGTTCAAGCGTTATCATTGTGGAATGTGAATAAATGGTTGGACGTATTGCAGTGGCAGCGAGCGCCAAAGCTTCAGCTGCATTAATGTGATGCTGCTTCTGGCGCTTATAACACTAACAACCACAAGCAAGAGATCGCGGGCAAGTTTAGTATATTGGTAATGCAGCAGTTGTGGCTGGCAAATCACCTTCTTGGTGTTATCAGCTTACAACCCAAGTCAGCTATGATGGTGTTGATGACGTGAATGTTAGTCTCAGCTACAGCGCTGCGGCCTTCTGATGTCGTGGTTGCTCACTAATGGAATCGTAGACGCGCTTTTATGTCTCGAGATTGTAAATTGTAGGCGATAATGTAATGTATGTACATACATATGTATGTTTACTAATTACATGCATCACAATCGGTGAGTATACAAGACGTAGTCACTTTAAGCTTCAGATTAATCGATATTAATCATTGAGTGCGCGTAAGTTCTAGTCTATAAACTTGTAAAATGGATGGCGATGGGTTTTAACTAGGTGTGCATATTTTGCTTTGGCTGCATCAATACAAGTCCAGAGAACTCTTACTCGGTATTAATAATCTGTGGTAACCCTAATTGTATACTAGTCAAATACTAGTTTGCCGAACAGCCCAACTAGTTCGGCACTAAAATTTTTTCCACATTAACAACTGGTGTTTTTACGCGGCAATAAGGAGCAAGAAGAAGAACAGAGAGATAGATAGAGCAAATATAGCTGAGAGTGAGGGGGTAATGAGGTGAAGGAGTAAGCAAATGAGAAGGAGAGCGATTGGAGTAAGAGGGAGAGCGAAGACTAGTAAAAGAGGTAATTGGAGGTGAGAGCATGATAGTGTGGAGAGGGGGAGTGTGGGAACAAGAGAGAGAATGAAAAAGTTTGTTTGGAAATTGGTGATGGCATTATTTCAACGAGAAGAATTGCTCATAGACCACGATGTCTGGACACAACGACTAAACTACTTGGGTTTAATTGAAATCTGAAATTAAGCTAAGAGCAGGAGCTGATCGGTGTTGTTGAAATTAAGAGGTTGGGAGTAAGCTGCTCTTTCGGCTTTGATATCACGACCAATTTCCGGTATACCAGCAGCCGGTTAACCTACGACAATTACGCAAAGGCCCTAAAAATATATTGAATAGAAGTACAGTGTTTCCAAAAGTTTATTTCATAGAGATAGTTGGATTAGATTATTGGTGTTATTCTTCACACACAGGACATTCATCCATAATTTCCGGGTCCATTTTGAGTACTTTCTAATACTCGGGCGGTGGAATGAGGTATACAGCAACAAGGGCTATGGTGTCGAATTCTTTGCTTTAGGTTCTCTTTGCGCTCTCTTGAGCAGGTTCGGGACACATTAAGAGTTTCGAGATGGCACATATTCCTTACGATACGGCTGAAATATTCCTTGCTGACAAGGGATTTTACCTAACTGGGCCTACACAAGGCGATGTTGATATTCGAGATTGCCATCTCGTAAGATAATATTGGAACCATGGACTCGTTTAAATATTATTTCTCATATAATGAAAAGTACTTCGTGGAATCCAGACATCCCTAAAACTCATTGTCCTTAACACGTTTAGCGCCCCAAGGGCTCTGTCCACTGATTAAGCCATGTCCGCCCGTCCAGCCATCTATAAGCACGGTATCTTGTTTAAATTCGGGAATAACTTAATGAAATTTGGTATGCAGGTTGCTTGGTACTAATCTTCGAGCGCTATTTAAAATAGTCTTATGATAGCCATGCCCACTTTTTATATATAGAATACCTATTTGTGAAAATACAAAATAGTGGTAATTCATTGCATTATGCCCCAATAAGAAAAAATTTGGTGAGTATATTAAATCAGCAAACAAATTTTGCAAGAAAATTTTTAAAATAGGCGTGCCACCGCCCACTTTTGACTAAATAAAATTTAAAAATATTTTTAATCATAAATTAAAAACCTTTCAAAATATGAAAAATCGAAATTCGGTTTCCAGAAGTGCTGGTAATATTCCGCGAAAATGTACAAAATCGGTTAAGATTCACGCCCACTTTTATATGAACAGTTTTGAAACGGATCATAGATATGCATATATAAATTTGAGCAAAATAGCTTTCTATCATTTCTACTTCCAAGTCAAAGTGTGGGTGAACGAAGAAATTCGCAAAATATAAATTTACGAAAATGGGCGTGGCCCCACCATTTTATGCTGGATTATTCCACAAAACTTTGTATCAGATTTGTGTGCTACCCGAAAGTAGACTTCCTTACTTGTTTTTTAATAATTTTTACTAGTCGTCGTCTGCTCCCATTAATTTTTTTAAACGCTGAAATCGAAATAGCCATCATACAATACAATCACATTTTCAGAGTGTACGCATCAACGAATTTAATTGAAGTTAACTGGCAGCATGCGACCAGCATAGAACCAGGATAGGTGATTAGCGCGCGCGGTATGTTGCCGCATTCGGTGTAAAAGTGCGTTTGCCCTTTCATTTTCGAAAAAATAAATTCAATTAAGGAGTTACAAAGAGCAGCTACCTAACTACCTCAACGTTGCACAGCCGGTAATAATTTCGATAAAAGCTTTAAATGTTTCTAAATAGTTGAAGCCTATGTACTCTATACTCTCTCAACGCAAATAAGAATAATTTAGACGTATTAGGATGTACCAAATATCTGACACTCAAACTATTTAGGCTTTGTGACTGATTTGGAGGAAATATTAGTCTATAAGTCTCTTCTGAAATGATATCTGCTTAAAGCTTTTACAGGTCAGCGGTGAATTTAATGCGACAATCGCCGTTGGTATCACAGGAAGCACTATACATTTTCTGAAGAACTTTTCTCTTGAATACACCATGAGACATCTCACCTTTTTTCGTCTCTGTCCATGATTCCGGTCCGGAGACGTACCTCGTGATGATCGAACGTTGCGCAAGAGACCTCAAAGTGAGTATGTCACAGGGGCTGCCCCTACTTCTGCCGTGAAGCTAGATAAGCTCGCGAACATTGACGCAAGAGTCGGAATTAAGCGACGGAAGCACCCTGTATTACATGCCTACACTTATCTTCATTCATATAAATATATGTTCCATGAATCACCTATTCCATTTCGGAGTACTCCATTTCCTTGCTTCTGAGTACCTTATGAAGCACCTACGCAAGAGTAAATTCAAAGTGATTCCAAAAGTTTACTTTTTTGAGTATTTTACACTATGGACAAAGGTAGTTTTAGTTTTTAACTTGAGATCGATTGGAGTAGCATTGCATTCTCCAAAAACAAAGCATTGAAGATGTCGCGTCGACGAAACCGGTTTGCTACAAAACCAAAATTGACAAGGGACGACGGAAATTCGTTCCAATATGAAAGGAAACTTCTTGATATAAAAATATTCTTTTGTCTCCAATTAAAAAACCCTAGAATTTCAAAATTATTTTCCAACTGAAATCAAAATTTGTTGTGAGGCACTCCACTAATTATTAAAATACAATATCCAATTTAATATGTATATAACATAATATTTTTAATACTTTGTCACACAAATATATACATATGTATGTATATTTTTATTTCATTCCTTTTTTAACGTTTTGTCCAAAGTTTTGGTCATACTCAAATAAAAATAGAGTTTTATCTACTTAAACATGATTCTAAAATAAATATCATTTTATTTCTAAGACGGAGTTTTGATTTTAAAATTATTAAAGTTAACATTTTAAAATCATGGTTTGTGTCCATGGTTGTACTTGCGACATAATTTACTCCAAACTTGAGTTTGGCTTTTTTCGCTTATTGCCACAGTTATGCTATGGTTTGTGAATAAAATAGTTGACACAGGGTGAACTTGCAAAACATAAAAAATTCTTCATACCAACAACCAACTCAACTTGTTTTCTTACTGGTACCCTCTTAAATTTCATTATAGCTAAAATATTTTTAATATGACTATGATTGGCCAACATTTTAAATGTATTTTTAAGCTTATTAAATTATTACTATGATTGATGATTACGGGCCATTGTTTTTAAAGTCAAATAAAACTTCAACCTCAAGTGGAGAAACAGGTTTGAAATCACTAGGAACGTTTTAATATTTCTCAAATATTTCGTGCTGCACCTCTGCAGGTTTATCTAACCCCCTCATTTTAGTTGTTCTCATGAAATTGTTCCATCCTAATCTAGTTTACACCCAATGAATTACACCTTCTGTTTAGTTTTGGTTTGTGATCACTTTTTGATTGCATTTTATAATTTCAATTTCGATGCAATTTATAGAACAATTATGTGATAAATATCTGTAATTGCTTTGTTAGCTTTTAATTTTTGTACAAATGTAATTTTATTACATATTTACATTTAGTTAGTTATGTGTTTAGATTTGTTTGGACATATGAGCTAATATAAAATTGTACCTAAATATAGAAATTAAATATATAATGTACGTATATGTATATAGAAATTGACGTATGTAAATGTTGTAAACCATTCACCTCTAACGAGCTCCAAACAAACTACAAAAGTCTTTATTCTTCCTCATTTCAGGTAATTGACTTGCAATTCATTTTGACGCGGTCTACATATGTGTTGCTTACGAAATGCGGAAGACTTGGAACACCCTGTCGATGTACTGGAAAGGTTAAAAAATTATTTAGATCTTTACTTAACTTAAAAAGACATTTTAAATGTTGGTGAGTCGTAGTCCTATTAAACAAAGATTTTAGCTAAAATGAAAAAGAACAGGGTTTCCTTATAAAAAAAAATTTTGTTGAAGAAATTGGTTATGTTTTTCAAGGTAACCCTGTGTCAACTATTTTATGCACAAACCACAGCAAAACTGTGACAATAAACGAAAATAGCCAAACTCAAATTTGGATAAATGATGTCACAAGCAGAACCAAAGACACAAACCGTGATTTCAAAATGTTAAGATGGCGTTTTCGATATTTTCAAATTAAAACTCTATCTTAGACATAAAATGTATTTGAAGTTGACTGTCAGCGATATCAAATGGTGTTTATTTTAGAATAATCTTTAAGTAGATAAAGCTCTATTTTAATTTGACTTTGACTACAGACCATTGTGTAGATCTCTTTGTTAGTAGTGTAACTAGGTCTGATATGATCCATTCCGCTTGTCGATATAAATTTAATCTTCAGAAAGGTTTATGAGCCCTAATACCTATAAAAGGAGGAATTTCTTTAGAGTTTTTCTAAAAGCTCCGCCCCGTCCTGCGAGAAAGATAGAGTTAAAACATCATAAGAAATTTCAAAACTAACACTTGCTTTTATCAGTCTAACTATTACGGATATCTCCTCCTCCGACATTCTATTCGCCCTGCTAAAAAGCGAATTAAAATCACGTAAAAGTGCGAATAAATGTACCAATAAATAGCTATCTACATATACATATAAAATTACACAGAAACATGTGTGCGTATGCGCATTTGCAGTCGTGCGCAAGTTCACAAGAAAACATGATGGAAATTATCAGCTGCTTGCAAGCATTTTGTACTTTTATATGTCTTTCTTATGCGGCCAGAGATGTTCGATGTGAAGGAAATCAGAAGGCAATCTTCACGTGCAGTTTGCACGAATGCACAAATACATACATAGCATACACACATACATACACACACATACGTAGCACAAGCACAACTTTTCTACACGAATATGAAAATCATGAAAAGTTTTCTTGTGCGCCAAGTTGTGGGCGGCTCAACTCGTCTTGCGCTGCCATTGCCACATGCCATGCTTGTGCTTGTTGAAGTTTTTGTTGTTAATTCATTTGAGTGACATGTGGTTGAGACGTCTTTATTGCAATGCTAACACTAACATTATATCTGCGTGTATGTATGTGTGTGTGTGTCTGTGATGTAATATTCAAGTCATTGCTGCAATAACGCTTTTCATTTGACTTTTTTGCTGCTCATCGCCCTACCAAAAACCACTACCACCACTGCACTGTGGGCCAGAAAGCGGTAAATTTTTCGTGTTATTAACTAAAATATATAATAACCAAGGCAACTGTTCGTAAAATATTATAACAAATTCTTAAACAAAAACTAAAAATTTGAAGTTAGAAAAATAAAAAAAAAAAATAAAAAAAAAATAAAAAAAAATATTTTTAAAAAAATTTTACTCAAAATTTAAAAAAGTTTAAACCAAAAAATTAAAATCTTAAGTTAGCAAAAAACAAAACAAATTGTCTTACTCAATATTTAAAAAATTAAGCAAAAACAAAATAACACCGAAAAAAATATATGTATGTAATAAAAAAAAAACAATAACAAATTTTTTACTCAAAATTAAAAAATAAAATAAAATAAAAAGATCAAAAATTAATAAAAAAAATATTAAAAAAGAATATAAACAAAAAAAATTTTTCAAAGTTAAAAAAAAATTAAAATAAAAAGATTAAAAAATATTACGAAAAAAAAAATTTTTTTTATTCAAAATTAAAGCCAAAATGTGAAAAATCTAAACTTGGCAATTTGTATGCTATTACGATAAGATTTCGAATGATGCCCACTTTTAACCACTTCCTGGCCCACTGTGCACTGTTCGTAAGGCTGAATTGCTTATCGCTTGCGTTCGCTCAAATTTTGTTTCCTACTTTTCTTTGCTTGTTGCAAGCCAGCAAGGAGTAAGTTATCTTGTCTCATGCTGCTCGCTATCAAGATTCACATTAAAATGTATCTTTTTCCTATGTCGTTTGCGTTGCTGCGCTGGCAGCGAAGCTCTGGCTTGCGAACTATGGGGCGCACATAAAGGGTGAGACAATTTGAGGGATACATCACCGATAAGATATGAGACTATTGTAAGAAACTACTAAAATCAAGCAGTTGAAGATTCGTCGGGGTCTAGCAAAAATTTTCCCCTAGCGAGCGAGGTATTACCCGAAATCTTTGGAAATCCGATTCAATGAGTATTTTCCGGTATTTATGGCAAAGTGACTTTCAAGTTAACAATCAATCAATTTTTCTACGAACGTTCTGCTTAAGTTAAATATCCTGAATAAGGTTGCAAATTGTGCTCCTAGACCTGAGAGAAATTTCTCAATTCTCTCAGAAGAGTCTCTAACACAACGAATCGTAACCTGTTTACTCACAAAACAGTGGCGTTATATTGCGTATACTTGTTTTTCATTGGTCCACTAAAAACTCTGCTCACTCACAGCGAGAGCCGATCACACGAGTTATACAATAACATGCACGGCATGTCTACTCACACTACTACGGCTGTGTAGTGTGAATACATGTGTGGCATTTGTGTGGGTGTCATTTTCAAAGTGATTTTTCAATATTATAATTAATTTTCTTCGCATGTTTTTTGATTGACTGCACTCCTGCTTGCAGAGATCTATCCATACATATATAATTCTTTATACCTTAGATATATAGTTTGACCGTAAAGCAGGACAATCTGTCACAACTAGATTAGTTGCTCAAAGAGCACTAGTTACACCTGATTTCGATACTAGTTTTAAAGTAGTTTGCAATCGGTTGGTTTGACCACAGCATACACCCCCTATTCGAAAACTTATAACACTCAAAATTTGCTAAACGCTTCACCCTTTATCCCCATAATTGTGCATAAGAGAGTGTGCATTTTGCCACCTCCCCTTTTCCTTACCTCTCACATTAACGCTCAAACTCGCACTTTCTTATGAGTTTTGGCACACATGGTTTATACTCGTATATGAAAAAGTTTTTATGCAAAGACACGAAACGCAATCATTCATTCACAATGAATGCCCCACCGCACTCCGCCAAAAACTATTTCATCTTCGTAGTGAATTTTGCTTGCTGCCTGCCTGCCACCCACTTTCTTGGTTGCATCTGCAAGTTTTTGCTATGATTTTGCATTCAGTATCCTTCGTAGCTTATTTGCTTGCATGATTTTTTAAACTATTCACAATCTTTATCCCTTCACACATCACACTTTGCCCTACTCCTTTTTTTAGTTTTTGTTTTTGTTGTTGTGTTTAATCCTTCGGGGCTTTGTAACGATATCTTGAGTTTCACGTTTCATAAAATTTTTGGGTAGTAAAATTGGCTTACTGATAAAAGTAATAATTTTAAATGTTTATAGTTTTGTTGCTTTTTGTTTTCGGTATTGTATTTTCTTTTATATTGTTGTAGTTGATTTGTTGTTGTATTTGTTTTATTTTTGGTTTGTCTCATGCTCGTTTATGCTGTTATTGCTTAGATAACATTAATGTTTCGTATACGCCCTGGCGCGTCATCTGCTTTCTCTCTCTCTCAGTCCCTCTCTCTCTTTCTCGCTGCAGTAGCAAGATTTTGTGCAAGTACCGTTACATCACATGGTTGCATTGTAGCTAGCATCTTTATGCATTATTGGTATAACTCAATTTCTGTTTTGTAGATTATCTTGATATTCATAATGTTATAGTTATTCAATGGAGTTGAGCGAAAAAAGTCATTGCTCATGGCAGTTTATTTAGTTGATTAGTTTACTATATAATCAGAAATATGTTAATGGGTGAGCAAGAGATTCTGTGCTAAACACTTGAAGTTCGTACAAGCTCTGAGGCGCCCATATGTATATTAGATAAGTAATCCAGAAAGTCAGAGTTGATTTCCTCATTGAGGCTCGTTTTAACGGAACTTTCGCCAGTTGTTAGGTTAGTTTAGTAGGGGTAGACCACAGCTGGTCCCGAAATTTGAAGTATCTGTTCACCTTGGAACCTTGGATCGAGTCATCGGTGTCGCCCCATGCCTGTGGTTTGGCAAACTCACCAAGGGTATTTCAGCCATGGAAAATTCTCTGCAAAAATTTAATTTTGTAACCCTTCCGGGATCAAGCTTGTGCTATAGAATAGATACTGTTTTCTCTCTGACATCTCTCTTTAGTTTATCAACATCCTCTTTAAATCGATACTAATTCAAATGTGTCCCCAAAAAGCCTGATAACTTCTCTTCACACTCTTAACTCGCTTCGTGATTCTCTCCTACATTTCGCAAATCGCAAATCGTTATTAATCCTTGTAGCTATGAAATAGTAATATCTCAAATGTTTATGAAACCAGTTCATGCCGCTACTAAATCTTGACCTGAGCTAAATTATTACCCGATTTAAGTTCATAAACGACTCATGATTTCTGACACCAAAGCACACACAAACATTCTGTTTTGAGCAAACTACCCAGCCGTGTAATGGAGCACTGGGTAAACAGACTATCTACTAGTTGATAGCTAAACTTTTTGAACTCATTACAAACTAGTCCGAAAAATACAAAATTTGTACAAAACAGAAATTCAAATTCTTGTAGTTCATTGGGGTTCCCGGAGTTGGAAAAATTTCTAAAGAACTAATTTTAACCTTTTGATGCTTACACCGCTAGAGCTCGAACCTGTGAACTCACAGATAGCAGATTTTTGTATAATGTATGGGAAGGTTCAATAGTAAGCCAATAGAAGTCAAATCAAGAGTTTTTAGAATTTTTGTCTGTATGTCTGTATCTTTGTTCGCGCATCACTCAAGAACTGCTAAATGGAATTGAATAAAACTTTCGCCGTCGCTTAATTAGACGTCTAACTTAAAATTTAAGCCATCCTTTATTCCGAATATAATAGTCTGGCTGTATGTTTGTTCGCGCATCACTCAAAAACTGCCAAATGGAAGTGGATGAAACCTTCCCAGTTACTTTATTAGACTTTTAGCTTAAAATTTAAGATATCTTTTATTCCGAATATATTAGTTTCTAGAATTTTTATCTGTCTGTCTGCATGTTTGTTCGCGCATCACTCAAAAACTGCCAAATGGAAGTGGATGAAACCTTCCCAGTTACTTTATTATCCTTTTAGCTTAAAATTTAAGCCATCTTTTACTTCGAATATAACAGTTTCTAGAATTTTTATCTGTGTGTCTGTATGTTTGTTCCCGCATCACTTAAAGACAGCTAAATGGAATTGAATAAAACTTTCGCCGTCGCTTTACAGACGTCTCACTTAAAATTTAAGACCACTTTTATTTGGAATATAATTTGTTTGGTATATTATGCACTGCTTCGACAAATTGGCTGACCAGTTAGACTTAGTGCTCACGCTCCTTTTGAAGTAGTTTATAACTAGTTGCTTTAACTGCAGGCTATCCACCCACCCTATGAATGTGTAGCATAAAATGAGAAATGCAAAATCTACTCGAATGCTTCAAGTATGTCTTATCAGCGACAGCTGACTCCCAGACTAACTAAAGCACCAAACAAGCAAACGCAAGCAAAAGTGAAAATGTTTTCCCACAGTAAAGCAAATCAACACACACAAACGCACACTCGTGCTGAGCTATTTATTTAGTTTATTAACAAACATACATACATACGTTTATTTAACTCTAAGAATGATTTATCAACTGCTTACGTAGACAAAATAAAGCTTATCACTGGCGCAGGACACTTGAGCTAGTGTTGCTCGTTAGCTGGTAAAATCATGAGAAGACATCGGCAAGGCGTACCAACATTCAACTAAAAAGGGGTAAATTATTGAACGATGAATATATCTACTCTACGCTTAGACTTGGTTTAGTTGATTGGGTTGGTCTAAGTTCAATTTCTTCATCGATTTTATTGGCGCTCATTTTCTCAGGACGATCATGTCAAAACATATTAAGGACTCGATTTTGTAGTATGCATCTGGAATATGCGAACCCTTTTAAGCTTACCAGACAAAGAAAAGAGATAAACAGAGAATTATTGTTGGGTTCGTGTTGGGAAAGAGATCGCTGCACCGAGTACTGTCATTCACAGCAGAGCTCCAACGAACCCGTGAGATCAAGTTGAGAATGTGACAAAGCGCACTCAGCCTCATACACACGGTAGATATGTATGACATTAAATGCGACGCTCAGGAGACCGAGCTCGCAGTAGTATAAACGGTTTGGAGTACCTTCTTTCAAAACAATGTCTCATAGAATTATTAAGTTCCAAACTGAAATTATATATGTACTCATAGCAATAATAGCAGCGCCGGCCACGCTTCTTGGCTTCTCAGAACTTATGTAGAATGGCCTTACTTCGATATCAACCATCGTATCTCCGCATCCAATTGAGATATAGAACTTAATCATATCGCTTATGGCAGCACTCGTTGCCACCTTTCGTTTGATACCCATATTGTGCTATCACCGTGGTGTGGAGGTAGTGTTGTCGGCCTACCACACCAAAGGTCCGTGTTCGAGTCCTGGTACAGGTTATATAAAAAAAAAAGTGGTTTGAAAAAGTTTTTTCAAAACGGGGTCGCCCCTCGGCAGTGGTTTGGCAAACTCTCCGAGTGTATTTCTGCCATGAAAGGCTTCTCAGCAAAAATTCATCTGCTTTGTAGATGCCGTTCGGAGTCGGCGAAAAACCGTAGGTCCCGCCAATTTGTAGGAAAAATTTCAAAGCGGCACACCACAAATTGGAAGAGAAGCTCGGCGCAAAAATCTCCTAGGAGGTTGATGATAAAACTGTTGTGTATCGCGCCATATATATATATATATACGCAATAATCGGTATTTTAAATGTTAAGTTAGAAGTTTAGTTGTGCAATGGTGCAAATATCATTCAACTCCCGCTAGCAGTTTTTGTGTGATGCGCGCTCAAACTTTCTTACAGACAGACAAAAATTCTAAAAACTCTTGATTTGCATTCTATTAGGTCAAATAATGATTTTTTAAATTATTCTTGAACATCTGCATTACCCAATTTTACAATTTTGACTCTCCCCCAGCTTGGTTGGTTGAGGGCTGGATATTCAGGAATGATCAGCAGAGCTCACGCTACTTTAACTCAAATACCATTATTTTTCCTCCACGAATCAGTGCTAGTTTTGCTACTTTACTTCTCTTTATGACCCTTTCCTCTTCTTTACACCGTCTCTTTAAATATAGCTGGTTAAAAGTCTATTATTATATTCTCCGGTCGAAATTGTTATGTATCATTTATTTTTGTTTTATATGTATGTATGTGTGCTGTGCCATATCTTTGATTAACGCGGAAGCAGTTACATAAATACGATTCTTCATTCACGATAAAAATATGAAATTTTAATATTTTTATCATTGTGTCAGCCAGCGCCAGTGCCATTGTAGATATTAATTGTATTTGTAGTGGTGTTGAATTCATTTATTGGAATGTTTTATTTGCAGAGTTAGCATTTTCTTTTGCGCTTTATCAAATCATAATTGTATGTTTCATACAATTGTTGCCTCCTCCCATCCTCCCATTCTTTCGCAATCAAATTATGTTTTTATATGTTTTATTTATAGCTTGAAAATTTTGCTGAATTCGCAATGCTTTCGAATTTATTTGGGGTTGTTACAAGGTTTCATACATATCTAGTAAGCAGCTTTTCCCTTTTTTTTGAAAAACAACAAAATCAAATCCGAATTGTTTGATAAATAATTGTTTTATTAGCTGGTTTAGTTCTTATCTAAAATTATTTGGAAACTTTGTTTAAATGTGGGAAGTAAATCTGAAGCATATTAATTCGAGATACTAAATGTGACTTAGTAACAAATTTATACAATGGTTCTATGAATTCTTTATACATATGTACATATACACTTATGCACAGTTGTGTTCAATATAATAGCAGTGAAATTAAATTGAAAATTCTTGAAATTCAGGGACCTTTTGCTCGAGCAACACAGGTTCTTCTTATTTCGTACAACAATATATAATTTTAATTTCACTGCTATTATATTGCACACAATAAGGAAAAGTGAAGCTGAGTGGCCAACGTAATTTCTGTGGCCTATACGTATGTAGGGGGAATAGTTCCTATGATTCCTTTGTTAAAAATTAAAAAAATGCGATTGACTAGCTCCAGCACTGTCTCTACCACTGTCTCTACCACTCTCACTATCACTATCACTATCACTGTCACTATCACTATCACTATCACTATCATTACCACTATCACTTCGCTACCACTGTCACTATCACTATCACTATCACTATCACTATCACTATCACTCTCACTGTCACTATCACTATCACTATCACTATCACTATCACTATCACTATCACTATCACTATCACTATCACTATCACTATCACTATCACTATCACTATCACTACCACTATCACTATCACTATCATTATCATTTTTAAAACAATTTAGCGAACATCCCAAAAACAACAACTTACATTACGCTCCGTACTCAAACCTCTCGAAAACTAGAAAAACATAGACATCATCGGATTAAAATTATATTTGTAAATAAGATTTTATTTAGATTTTTTAAAACTCAGAAACCGATCAAGTTCTCGAAACTTCTGATATCGCAAATTTCAAGGTAGATCTCTAGTAATACAACGGTGAAAGTTCCAATTAATTCCATTTAGCAGTTTTTGATTGATGCGCGATCAAACACAAAGACAGACAGACGAAAATTCTAAAAACAGTTGATTTTGATTCTGATTCTTGTGTTTTTTTTTTTGGATAAAGAACCACAGTGAAGGAAGTTCTAAAAACTGCCATTTCTTGTCAGTTATCACAATAAAGAGATGACTGCCCCGATTTGTAGCGAGACATCCAAAATCGTCTAGACGCTACAGAACCAATTAATAAATGAATGAATGAATAGAAACAAATGACTGATAAGTATTTTCGGCTGTAATTTGCTTTGAATTGCTTAATAAAGTCGGCGCCATAGCATTGATTTCATGGTATTATTTTATCGCTTTATTAACAACACACATTTTTGTTGGGCTTTTGTTCTACTATCAGTGTAATTAACTATATTCCATTCCGATTTATCATTGGCCTTAATTTAATAAATATTTCACTGTACAATTTTCGATTGTGTGGGAGATTGACTGAATGCCCATTACCTGGCACAAAGTAGCGCCCAAAAGTGTTGTGCTTTGTTCAACGCCGATGCTATTGGTTCGGCGTATCATCGACGCCATTCATCTAAGCGTTTTTGTTGCCGCCGCCTCAACAAACGATGGGAGACGCCATCTTAGCCAAAGTTACATTTAATAAATGTCGATAAAAGTTGACAAATTTCTTTTAAGATAACGAGTTTTATATTCATTATCATCAACTTTAGTAGAAATTTATGTTTGTGTGTGTGTGTGTAGCTGGTTAGATTGACCAAGCAATCAGTTCTATCTTCATATATGTACGTACATCGATACACCAGCTGGTCAATTAGCTTTAATACGAAAAAAAGAGATCAAAGAACTAGATGCCATAAAGAAAACCAGCTCGAGCTCTTGTACAAAACTATCTGTCGGACTGATACTCTGTAGGAGATTATAGATCGGACTCAGGCAGTGAGCAGCTCAGTGTCCGATCTCTGACGTCTTTAAGGGAAGTATTTTGAAATGTTTTTATAACTTTGATCCGATTTTTGTAAGTATGAGAAGGAGGAGAGATAGACCGACTATTAAGTATGCCGAAATGTTCAGGGCGATGAAGTAGTCCCTCAGTTTTAGAGATAGCTCGGTGGAATTTAGTATGGCACAGCATTTATTTTATATTAATCATTTGTTAGAACCAGTAAGGTCGGACCAATATAGCGCATAGCTCCGATACAATCGATTGTTCCGATAAACGGGTTTTGGTCTAGAACTCTTGCAGTTAAAACGCTGGGAATATAAAATTTTGCAGGTTTAGTACTTGTTGTATATCTAATGTGTGCAGTAAAAATCAGCCAGATCGGACCAAGATAGCACATACCTACCACATAATCGATAGTTCCGATAAACGGGTTTTCGTCTATAACTCTTGCAGCTAAAACGCTGGGAATGTAAAATTTTGCAGGTTTAGTACTTGTTGTATATCTAATGTGTGCAGTAAAAATCAGCCAGATCGGACCAAGATAGCACATACCTACCATATAATCGATAGTTTCGATAAATGGGCTTTGGGCTATAACTCTTGCAATTAAAAAGCTAGGAAAAAATTTTGCAGGTTTGGTACTTATTATATATGAAATGTGTGTACTGAAAATCAGCCATATCGGACAAACATAACATATATATATATAGCCGCCATATAATCGATAGTTTCGATAAATGGGGTTAGGACTATGTATCTTTGAATTAACCGTTTGTAAGAGTTTGTATTAATTGTAAGTAAGGGTTAGACACTTCAAAAATTACGAAGACAGCACTTTCCTTACTTGTTTTGTTATAACAACAACAAGTAAATGCAACGGATGAGAATATGTGAGGAAACTGAACAAAGATAGACAGATACCATTGCTTTTATCGACCACATCTCGAATTTACCATCAAGTTATCGAACAATTATAACGCTGTCCAGCCTGAAAAATTCATCACAAAAGTGTCTGACTGATAGTTAATCTTAGTCCACGATATCGCCACGCAGGCCACGGTTCAATAAGTGTTCGGTCAAAGGCCGCTAGGTGCACATCCATTTGTCAAAATCTTTCACGGTAATTTCTCTTCAGTTGGGATCGACTCTATCATCCACAATAACATTAATATTTTAATAATAATAAAAAACCCTACTCATATCAATTCCATTACAAAAAACACAGACTCACATCATATGCACATGCTTATTAACCACATTTCCCCTTTTACCTTCTTTCCACACTTTTTTTTGATTCCACTTTACCGAATTCGTTGCAGACATTTTTTTTTAAATCAACCATCGATATAAGCAAAACAAAATATTCGTAATTCGACGATTACTGCTAATTGATAAGAGCCATTGCATATCTACGCAACAAATCCACCGGTCTACCGGTGAACACAACAAGCCAGCTACTAACAATCACCGTTAAATACAAATGAATGCATGTCAGTGTTCGGACTTGAGAATTTTAATGTGACCAGTTTTTGAGCTATATCTGGTACGTCCGAATTATCAGTATTCTACCAGGTGATTAAAGGGGGTCTAAGGTAAATCGATAATCGATGTGCCACGAAGTTTGGAGAGCATCAAAGGCGTTATTGTGTAAGACAAGTTATTATACCTTTCATGAGCATGAAATGGTATTATAACTTTGGTCCGATGTTTGTAAGTATGAGAAGAAGAAGAGATAGACCCACCATTAAGTATACCGAAATAATCAGGGCGACGAGCTGAGTTGATTTAGCCATGTCCGTCTGTCCGTCCGTCCGTCCGTCCGTCCGTCTGTCCGTCTGTCCGTCCGTCTGTTTGAACGCAAACTAGTCCCTCAGTTTTAGAGATATCTCGATGAAATTTTGCAAGCAGGCGCCATTTTGCATAGGATTAATCATTTGTCGGAACCAGCAAGATCGGACCGATACAACGCATAGCTCCCATACAATCGATTGTTCCGATAAACGGGTTTTGGCCTCTAACTCTTGCAATTAAGAAGCTATTAGAGCGAAATTTCGCAGGTTTAGTACATGCTATATAAGTAATGTGTGTAGTGAAAATCAGCTAGATCGGACATAACATAACCATATAATCGATAGTTTCGATAAATGGGTTTTGGGCTATCAATTTTGCAGTTAAAGAGCTAGGAACGTTAAACTTCGCACGTTTGCTACATATTATATATGTAACATATGTAGGTAAAATCAGCCAGATCGGGCCAACATAACGGGTAGCTCCCATACAATCGATTGTTCCGATAAGTGTGGTTTGGCATTCATGAAAGGTATAAAGCCTTCGGCACAGCCGAAGACAGCCCTTTCCTTACTTGTTTTTTATTGTCTTTTTTCAGGGTTTACAAAACCTAATCTGCTCTTCCCATTTGTTCTGTTTCTGTTTGACGATCAGACTTCTGATGCTCTTGGGAGTATTTGGAGTTTTTCTCTGTGAAAATATCACACTCTATCATGTTCGCTTTCATACCAATTTTTAGATCCTTACCATTAAAACTTTTGGCTAGTGCCGCACCCCTTTTCCGATAACTCCCACATTGATATCGTATACCTTCATAAGAATACCATACCTACCGTGAACCCTTTTCGAGATCATCAGCTTGAAAAGTAAAGTTTGTATGGAAGGTGCCACGCCCCCTTAACATTTTCGTATTTATTTGTCGTAAACTTACCCGTTTTAACTACAAACTAACACCCAAAAGAAAGTACTCAATTTGGTGCAATCGTTTTCAAGTTTTCATACTAGTCTTTTTGCAAGAGATTTAAGACTAGTCCGCAATGAACTAGTATGAATAAACACACTTAATGTATAGTCGATGATATAGCATATTTGCTGAGTAATTTGACTTTTGACGACTGCATGACAGCTTCTGCCAGGGGTGGATCCAAGGGTGGTTTTAGGGTCCAAACTCCCTCCCCTTCTTCGGAGTCCAAAAATTCATATTTTGTAGGAACTGTGGACAGAATATGTCCTGGAAATTTGTTTCAATTTCCCAAAATCCTGGATTTAAAAAAAAAGTCTATCACTCATTGACAACCCAACTTGAGTAGTAGAAGTCCGAACACTGTTGTAGTTACATACAAACATTTCATGCCAAACTAAATTCAACGGAATCGTCATCGTATCTCAATCAGCATTTGCATTTCTTATGTTGCTTGGAAGCGAAAACTTTTGCTGCAATACATACAAACAAACACAAACATATGAACTTATATGCAATAACGCTTTACACATTTTCACTTACATATGTATGTATGTATGTATGTATGTTTGTATGAATATTTTCAAAAATATATATTACGCTTAAATGCAAGGTGCGCGGCAACAAAACGTTTATTACCATTCAAATAGTCTAAAAGTCGAACTTAAATGGTTGGTAGTGGTGTGGCAGATAAGCCATACATATATGTTGCACCTACATACATACATGCAGCTATCAGATACGTACATATGTATGTATGTGTATTTGTTAAAAGCACGAGATTAGCTTTTGTTGGTTTGCAGGCGATTGCTTCTAGGTAGGGGAGCTGCATTTACTGATAATCCTCATACTTGCAATTGTAATTGTTGTTGTTGTTGTTTGTTTCGTTGCACATTGCCTGCTAGTTGTATTACTCGCAGCAGATGTGCCACAAATGATAATAAACATAATTTCAACGTTTTATCGCTGAATATAAAAGTTTTAGCCAGTACCACACACACATGCTCACATACAGTTGTGTGCAATATAATAGTAGTGAATTCAAATTGTAAATAGTTCGACGAAATAAGAAGAAGCGGATTTTTTTATTAGTTTTTATTTAAAAGTGTAGGGGATTTTGTAACAGAAACCATGTGAATGAGAAATTGGCAAGTTTACACAAAATCCAACAAATTTAATTAAAACTTTTAAAACTGGCCGAAAAATTCTGCAAGAATTTCAAAAAAGTTTTCGAGTATACAGTTTTGTCGACCAAACAATTTTATTACAATAATGTGTAAGTTAGCACTCTCTCAAAAATTTCTCTGAATTTCTAGAATTTTATTGTATAGACTGTTTGAAATTATTTTCCAGAAATCACTCAACACCCTCTACGAAAAAATTTATAAAAATTTAGGTTAATTTTTTAAAAATTTCTAACTTGCACATTATTATACTTTAATCAATTGGGCTACAAGACTGCATACTCAAAAAATTTCTGCAAATTCCACCAACAAATTTTCAGATTTTGTTGGCCATTTTTGAAAGCTTAAATAAGTTTTTCTGAATTTTTTTGCAAACTTTGCAATTGTTTCTTATATGGTTTCTGTTACAGAATTTGCTATATTTTAAATGAAAATTATTAAAAATAAGCTTTTTTGCCGAATATTATACAATAAGACACTACTATTATATTGCACACAGCTGTATATACCCAGCAGTGCAAGTTGGGAAGTGGTTCACAAAAATATTGCGTTACAACTAGAATTTGCTAACTCAACGCAAATTTGACCACAAAAAAAAAAAAAACAAATTTCTGTCAACGAAAATTTCAAATTTGAAAAATATAAATTGAAAAAATGTAAGTAGCAGTTATTTTTTAAATTTCAATTTCCAGCACTAAAACTCAAACCTGTGAACTCTCACATGTGTGCTGACTACTTATCAACCATATTCATAGGTATTTTAATTATTTTCACAAATACGCAATTACCACTTAAAATGAGGTATAACACTGCAACTAGCATTAAAGCGACTAGTGCGAGACTAGTATATTACTATTTTAATTGTTTGTGTTGTTGGTTGGACTGCAGGGTATACCCTTTAGGAATCCCACCTGGTCTTGCAACCTTCCATAATTTTCATATTTTTTTGATCTTTTCACGGGCCAGTATTCCAGGCAGTCACCTAATCAAGCTCCTCATAGTCACCAATATTTATTTTTTCGAAATAAATTTCTGCCTCACTTAAGCCACGGTTATACCTACTATTAGATCGAATATAACTCTTTGACGGAGTTTTTGTTATTATTATTCGGCTGAGATCTAGAGGACTGACAGGGATGTGGGGCACCTTTACACCTTGTATGTTTATGTATCTACTAGAAGGACCCGGCAGACGTTGGTCTGCCCAAATTTAGGGAAAAAATCGCACCGGTCCACTTCCCGGAAAAAAACTTTACATAAACACTCTCCGGATTCCTACTGAGCTATTCTGTAAATATGAACAAAATCGGCGCGTTAGTTCCGGAGTCTATAACATACATACATACATACATACATATATACATACGTACGTACATCCTATTTTACATATATATATAGATTGTTCGGGGGAGCACTTATGACTCTGTGTTATAAGCGCGGGATTGTCCTTGTCAATTTCGCTGTAAAGAACCCCCGTTTTGGAGTTGCAAACATAAACTATATCTTTAAAATATTTCATAAGCTAGTTGCGAATTACAACAGCATGCAAAGTAAATGAAATATACGCTTTTTTAATTTGCATTTCCTTTAAAAACTATTCTATCTGCTTTCCTCTGATATAAAATTGACCAGAAGTCGAATCGAAGCTGCCGGGTATAAACTAGCCTTTTCCAATCTCTTATGAGCTGCCGAAACTACATATGGAGGGTTTAGAACCAAATGGATCTAAGTGACTCCGAAATTTTTTTGAGATATTCAAGTTTAAGGTTTACTGCCTTTTGAAAATGCTATGTAAAATCTAGGTAGGGTGTTTATTGTATGGGAAATAGATGGCACTACAATGTCCGAAATGGCTCGGATCTCTTTGCCAATATATAAACACCATATTTCACTATACAAATATGGGTGTAACTCAATTTCAAAAAAAAAGTCACTTAGATCCTTTTGGTTTTGAGCCCTTCATATATACATAATCTTAAGATTTTATAACACACAGAGAATGCTTCAGTGAAAGAATTTGGGATTTTTAGTGCATAATTTATAATTTTCAGTCCATTTCCCGAATAAAACTCCGAGATTTCTTGAAATTATTTTTAATGGTCCAACTAAAGAAGTACCAACCGAGTTAGTTTAAGAATTCTCTGACATCATATCATCTGAAAAAAAAAAATGTTTATAGTACTCGTAACTAAAGCATTGCGCTGTTGTCCCTTCGTCCGCCTCCATCGACTACGAGTACGCTATTGCCAACGCCCTTTTAGCTCATCGTTTAACTGCTCGTGTTTGGCAAAAAAACCATTAGCCATTGCTACCACAGGCACTCTGATACTGGCATTGACTTTCTGACTCGCCGACTGTGGCGATCTATGACGCTATAAAAACGCTTATAAAAGCACTAAAATGAGATTTCAATTCGTGATAAATTCATTCGGCTTTTAAAGATTCATAGATACGCGCACAAAACCAATTCAATATATCACACTTTGAGATATAACTTGGCGTGGATATCGTGCGATAGCGCTGATGGCAGAGGTAGCGAACACACCAACCGCCAAAGGGGTTGAGAGGTGCGAGTGCGGGTGCGGGTGCTTGTATGAAATCCGCTTGATTTTATTGCTTTGTTTGTTGAACGTTGTCGTTTTTTTTTTTGTTTTTTTTTCTTTTTTGTTGTTTTGTTTCATTACCAGTTTTCAATGCAGATTCAAATCGTTGATAAATCTCTTTATATATAACCATTTTATAACGAAATGCGCAGGTATTTTAGTGCTATTAGCTATGAGCAGTGGCGCATCCAGCAGTTTGGGAAGGGGGAGTTTCAAATTTGTTTCATGAAATTTCGAGGTCCTCTTTCACCTACAGTTCCTAAAAAAATATGACTTTTTCGTAGTCGAAGGAGAGGTTGAAAAAGGTATGTACCCGAAAACCGCCCTCTTGGATACGCCCCTGCATATGAGCATTCAAACACGCTTACGTATACATATGCATTTGTACAAATTTTCATTAAGTAAACGTGTTTTATCGAAAATGGTTGCTATCTTTAATTTGAAGTTAATTCTAACTAGATGCTCGTGATCGTGCAAAGCTTCGCCACCCCGATAAAAATATGGAAGAACAAGCATTGCAAAATGTCTTCCATATTTCAATATAGATATCTGAACAAAGCAGTCAATTTTCACTCTTTTATCTGTGATGAAGTTTTACTCAATATCGATATATTTGTGTTCCAAAGCTGTTCATCCAATTTTTATTGCCATCACTGTGTAAAAATTGAATTCAAATTTTGTTATATGGATCCTAAACCTAAAGTTGGTAGTTTAGCAATATACCAGTGAAAATTGCACTCGATTCTCTGCAGCTGTTTTCTAGTGATGTGCGTACAAACTATTTACCAAATATTTTTCAAACAGTTTCTTCGTAACAATTACTCAATATTAAAAATCAGAGATGTAAAAGAATGCATTCATTTCATTTAACGCAAAATGATTGCAGCCATTTTTTGAATTCTTTGACTGGGACTTAAAAATTGAAGTCACCATTCAGACTTCATTCCGAGACTTCGAATTCTTTTTTTCTTTCACTTTTTGGTTATTCGTGTATTGCATTCATTGAATAAAAAGTCTCACTGCAGTCAATTGAAGTAATTTGGAGTCATGTGAAGTCAATTTACCCGTGGCATATGAGACATGATCGTAAACTATTTTTGTTGCAAATAGTTAGTGACTTCACTCAAAAAATGAAATCAGTAAAAGACAACTCTAAATGACTTCAAAGTTGTAACTTCAAAAAGACTTCAGACTTATTTTTTCATTCTTTAGTCAAAAGGCGAGTCAATGAGTGCATTCAAAATTTGAAGTCATTGAATAAGATTTCCTATTCTGACGATCTCCCTACTCTTCCGTACGACGTCAGACCAATTTTGTTTGGATCCCCTGCATTTGTTTCACCTTTCACAGGCTGCCCGTTTCGAGATGTCAATAAATAGTCCTTTGGTAAGATGTGCTTAGTGTGAGGTCGAGCTCTTACACAATCACCAAAACAACAATAGGTCTCAGGTCGTAAGCTGTCGAGTTGTAGGAGATTAAAAAAAAAAAGACACGACAACTCAGTCTACCATCTGGTAGCGCTTATCAGTCAAATGAAAAAATCCATCAACGTTATCGATTTATGGCATCAGAATGGCGGCACAACGCCACGGTGAGATTAAAATGCGCTCACTTTTTAGGTCAAATCACTATTGAAAAAAAAAATAACAACAAAAATATAGACAAAAGTAAGTCGACAAGTACAAAAACAAAACAAGAAAAAAATTACTCAATAAATAAATTAAATAAAAAAAAAACAACAAAGGTAAGCTAACGTCCAACGTTGAGATGGCGGTAAGACGCTTTTGGAACGCAGAGTGACGGGTGGGTGGTACGGCACGAACATTCAAATGCAAACTAAAACCGTTATCAATCAAAAGCAATCATCATTAAAAAGTCGCCGCACTTCTAATTCATTTTTCATGACGGTTTCCACGTCGCTTACCACAATCAGATTCAGATTAACTAGTTGTTTTTTTTTTGTTTCTTTATTCTGCTTCTTGTGGCCGCATTCGTTCGTCTATTCGTCATTAAGCCATCGCACGTCAGTTGGTCCGTTGCTCAAATAACTTTTTGCTCATTGGCACACGCGTTTTGATTTTTCATTCGATTAGCTTTACGACGCATTTGTCACAGCCCAAAATGGCACCAAATAGCAATCGATTACGATAAAAAAAAATTTCTGTGATATACTTATTTTTCCATTACCTTTTGCGAATTCTATCCGTTTGGTGGAATCGAAAAAAAACAACAAAACTTAATTTAATGTAAGTTTTTTGCTAATCCTTTCATTCACCTCTTTTCATTAATTTCTTAGCTTTTGTTTTCTTTTAATATTTCCTGTCATTTCTTTTTATTGTATTTTATTTTATTTTTTTATTTTATTTTTTTATTACTTTATTTTATTTTATTTTATTTTATTTTATTTTATTTTATTTTATTTTACTGTATTTTATTTTGTTTTACATTATTTTATTTTATTTTGTTTTATTTTATTTTATTTTATGTTATTTTATTTTATTTTATTTTATTTTATTTTATTTTATTTTATTTTATTTTATTTTATTTTATTTTATTTTATTTTATTTTATTTTATTTTTTTTATTTTATTTTATTTTATTTTATTTTGTTTTATTTTATTTTATTTTATTTTATTTTATTTTATTTTATTTTATTTTATTTTATTTTATTTTATTTTATTTTATTTTATTTTATTTTATTTTATTTTATTTTATTTTATTTTATTTTATTTTATTTTATTTTATTATTATGTTTTCAATTTCTATTATCTAATATGAGTTCACCTTACGGATTATTCTTTAATTGGTAGTCCAATTTTAATATTGATTCCACAAATCGAAAATTTTCTATACCAGTTTTCTTTGCTGGGAAAAATTAACTAACTTTTTATCCATCAATTAATAGTATGTCTCGCATCAATGACGCATGCAAATGAAGTAGTAGCCGAGATAAGCGAGAATGAAAATGTGACAATATGTATTTTGTACACAATACAACAACAATAATGTGGCATTTAAAAATCTCAATAACAAAAAAGCTTAGGTGCAACAATCCCAAGCATTCGAGTGCATACGAATATGTGCGAATGTATATAGCTTATTGAGACATGCTGAAAACCTCGTCAAATTCACTCATAGCCTTGTGCCTTTTTTAGTTTGGTTTTTAGGAAGGATTTTGGTATGGCGCATGGCGCGTGGCGCGAGACTCATGGCTTTCCACTAAATGGATGTGTGTGTGTGAATTGTGCGAGGAAGGTAGATTCAAATTTGGTACACGTGTCTCTAAATGTGAGCGGCATGGGGGCCACACTCAAATAGCAAAATCAATTGTGACACTATCATGACAGGAACAACAAACAAATATTTCAACGCGGCGCTTGAGAGAAAAAATTAAACAACGGTATATGACATTAACAAAAGCTGCTAACGGAGCCCAAAATAATTTGGATGTGTAGGGTGGAGAGCTGCGTTGAAAACTTAAAAAGAAAAATTAAGCAATTTTTGGAATTACTATAATAATTTACACATTTATGCTCAAGCGGTATCACGGTATTTTACGATTTGAATGAAAAAACGGTGTGAGTCACAAGTACTCGTGAAGCTTGATGTGTATACATGTACATAGGTACATATGTATATAATGCACATACATTTAAATTTTTTCTTTCTATATTTTTATTTTTTCTTACTTTGTTTTTTCTTTTATTTTTTTATTTTATTTATCTTATTTTTTTTTTTTTTATTTTTTTTTTTTTTTATTTGCTTTATTTTATTTATTTTATTTTATTTTAATTTACTTTATTGTATTTTATTTTTTTTTTATTTTACTTTATTTTATTTTATTTTATTTTATTTTGTTTTATTTTATTTTATTTTATTTTATTTTATTTTATTTTATTTTATTTTATTTTATTTTATTTTATTTTATTTTATTTTATTTTATTTTATTTTATTTTATTTTATTTTATTT
>OX608080.1:23454223-23479223 GCA_951509765.1 Sphenella marginata | reverse complement strand
TATGCTTGCAACTTCAGCTGTGCATGCACAAAATGGAAAGGGAACGTTGTAGCGCTTCTATCATGGACACATGGCAAAAATACAAGACGAACCAACAAATGTTGGCCTAAATGCAAGTTATTTATCGGACTCGCGGATGATGATGAGTACCGAAGAAGATTAAATGATGATCTGTATACAAAGGTCGCCATAGATAAACGCATTCCAACCCAGCGACTTTGTAGGATAGCCGATATTGTGCGAGTGACCCGGGCGGCTAGTACTCAGAAACATTCTCCTCGGTGGCGCTGGGGGAGGAAGACGACGGTGGAGATAAATTTTCTTAAATGAAAAAAAAAGGACGAGTAGAACTATATGTGGCAACTGGACAACATCCTCTATTTTAGCAACTAGCTCATTATCTAATTAATTTGCAAATGAGGAAGCCTAGCGTGCCCAGCTTTATAAAACTTGTTGTATTTGTTAATCTTTAGCATTTGCAATGATTTTATTTTTTGTTATTTTTAGATTCAGTGCATCCAACTTAATTGTAATTACAGTAAACGCCTGCTTTACAAGCGTTTTGTCAACATTTAGTCCTAACTTGTGGCACTGTGACCTCAATACGCTCAACACACCAGCACCAACACCAACACCAACACCAACAACACATTTCGCCAAAATCGCAACAAGCACTCACCGAGGAATGTATTGAAGAGATATTTTTGGGCATTTCTGTTTTGTTGTTTTGCATAAAGCCCTCTGCATCGGTCAACTGGTTCAATGTGGGTGTGTCCTTTGCCGCATTCCTGTTTGGCGCTTGTTTCGTGTTTGTGTTGGTTGAGTTGTAGTCGAGTGTCTCGTATTTTGCTTATCGCGTGCTGCGTGCCATGCCATTCATTCTCGTTGCGATATACCAACATAGATAAGCATACGAAGCAACAATCGCAGGTGCTTGTATTGGTGTATGTGTGTGTGTGTATGTCAGTATGGGTGTGTGATGACGCGAAAGCACCAACTTTAGCTGCTTCACAAAGAGGCGATACGATAATAGTTTTGGAATGTTCAGCATTGAAAGGAAAGGGAGGCGCCTGTGTGGTGTGCATTTGTGTGTGTGTGTGTGAAAGTGACTTTGTTTGTAGTGAAAGGATAACAAAAAGGAGGTGCAGTCAAATACAGCCGGTAACCTATAAAGGCATGACCCAAGCGGAAATATGAAAGCTGGTGAAACTTTGTATTCCACTTGGGTCACAAAAAACTTTTAGTATCTGCAACAGTGCAGAGTTGCTTTCTAACGTGGATCCCAGTAGGTACTTGATAGGCTGTTCTTTCCTGTTCTAAAATACTTCTGGCAACACTGTGGACTTTTTTAATGAGTGTAAGCTCTTCACAGCCCTGTTAGCTCCACCTAAATTAAGGTTAAAATGAAATACGGTATACTTGTCAAGGATCGATAACAGCGCATTAATTTAGTAGTTTCATGGGGGTAACAAGGGGCCTACGGAGAGACAATGGGAATTGGCTAGAAAAAAAAAATTTATTGTTTATAAATAAATAAATTAACAAAAAAAAAAACCCACCGCGGATCCGTACCTGACTCAACATATAACAGACTTCCTTTCATCTGAGCTTATTTAGGGCTATGTAAGCTTTACAAAGTTGAACGGACTTGACGCTAGGTGAAGTTGGACACGTTCTAAATAATCTAAAAAAAAGATAAAAAGCTATGTATATATAATTTTCAAAAGGGGCGGTGCCACGCCCTCCCATTCTATATAAAATTATAACTCGTCATAACTCCGATTGTTCTTGATTTCATTTAATTAAATTTGGAGGTATGTGCTCTTTAGTAAATATTTGAAAAAGTGTGTAGTACTAAATGTTCATTCATATGTGGGCGGTGACATGCCCACTTTTTAAATATAAAAAAAAATTAATAAGATCATCAGGACATTTTAACAACCAAATTCTAACATTCTATCTGCTTTAGTGAAGGAGATATGGCATGTTCTGTTTTCTCAGCTCCCTCTTACACTATTTTAGTACACAAGTGGGCGTGGTCGTACACCGCAAAAACATCTAAAGAATATGAAAATAGTTGTAACTGTTTATCTAACTATATCATTCTACTTGGATCAGTCAATGTGCTATGGGCAGTCCAGTTATTTGTACCTACTTTTAACATAATTTTTTGTGAAAAAGTAGGCGTGGTCAGAAAGCGATTTCGCTTATTTGCTTTGGAGTATATTTATCACAATAATGGTATTTTTCCCTCCTATAAAATTTCAAACTTAAGGGCTCTGCAGTTATTAATAGCGGAAGTTTGATTTTTTTTCCTTCATATGTGGGCAGTGCCACACCCCTTTTACAAAAATTTGATAAAACTAACGATAGGAAGCTCAACTAAATAAAGCTACGAAATTTCGTTATTATAGTTGCTTTTATTATTGAATGAACTCATTTTATACGTTTTCCGAAATTATCGATATCGAAAATAGGGGCGTGGTTAAACTCCGATTGTTTCGATAAATGGGGTATGGGATATGCATCTATCTAAAGAACGGCAGAGGACACTAACGACAACTTATAAGCCTCCGCTGGATACATAAACACATTCAAATAATACCCATGCCCCTCCCCCCCTATCGAATGCAATACATTTGCTATATACCGGCTTATCAGAAATCGTAGAAGGCTGATTCTCAGGGACATATTCAACAACAACACCAAAAAGATTGCATTGCTCTATCAGAGATTCGATTACATGTGAGTGTCTACGCGCATCTGTTCCCCGAGTATATTCGCACATTTACAAACATCAACTCAAATACATTTACAACAACAACTACACTATACCCACTACAACTACAGAGAAATAAATAAACAAAACAAAAGTAAGCTCGCATCCTGCGTGTAAATAGGGAACGAAACTCATCCAGCCATGCAGCAACGCAGAACAATAACATCCTGCCAACAACGCGATAAGTTGCATCGTTGTGGTGCACTCGTGGTGTGCGTGTGTGTGTGTGTAAAAATAATAAAGAAGTGCAACAATAGTTGGTGCTGCCTTGCAACGCTTCGAGGTTGGGTAAGAAGATGCGATGCCGCCGATTGTGTGACTTACGAAAATGCGAATTTCATTGAATCAAATTGAGTTTTGTGCATCAAAAATTGTTTCGAAGTGAAGTAATTGAAATGAGAAGGAGGTGAGTGAGGGAGGGGGGGAGTGGGAGGGTAGCTCTTCGAAATCGATTGATGGAAATTGTTCCATAACTGAAACTTAGATTACTTTGAGGTATTTCGAAAAGAGTTCGTTCTAATTCTGACTGGCGAAAACTTAAGTCGAGATCGGATAGCCGGGTGGAAGTAGAGTTCGAAGTTGGGCTAGTGCGATTGTTATTTTCCTCCAAAGTTCGAGTTCCTCACCTGGTGAGAACTAACCAACTTTGTGAGGATGCTGTTGAAGACCTGTTAATGCAACATTGGATCAATAGGCGCTATCATGTGACTCCGGAATTCATCATAAAGCTTACGGGTATCTATCATTACTTGTCGCTAGATTTGTAATCTTACGACTTCCGAATGGCCTGCTCAAAGGCTATGGCGGTGATGGCAATGGGAGCGTAGTTCAATCAAAACTGGTTGCACGTCTAAGCTCCCTGTCAACCGAAGGATGCGGTACATATGGGAGACAAGCTTGCACATTTCTTTAGTCTCGACTGAACTTCGACGTCAAAGGCTATCGAAATTTTGTTCATTTCGCATTCGTTGGATTGGATAAAGATTTGACTGTTGACCACAATTTTTCAACAACAGCAAAAAGATTATAGGACCTTAAGTGCTCCTCCAACTTAGCGCTTTGAGATCGCTGATTTAAGGATCCTGCAAAGTTGAATCGTCGACGTGATCATGCTCGTTTGCCGGAGTCGCTGTCTCTATAGGGAAATCTAAACAAATTGTCTTAATGCTCTAAGAGAGAATATATTGGCTAGAGGTCGAGTCCATGACAATGTAGACCGTCCATTCCCCTTCCCGTAAATTGGACTCGGTGAAAAGAGCATCAAAGCAGCACTTAACCAATGCGCTAAAACCGTCCTAATTAGCTTAATTGAAGGTGACAAAGTTAGCGAGGCGATCAATTGAGAGAGTGATTTTGAAATCGTCCAGTTCATTAGTTTCCATCGGTCGATAGTCAACTAGCACAACTTACCGTCACTCTTGATGACCGTCCCAGTTCACCAGGCTCAACGTCGAATTATCTATTTGCTCGGTCATCCCCAGTCCCTTACCATCGGCCTGGAGGCTTGATAGCCAAAGGTCTCGATCTGAGTTGAAGTCTACGAGGATTATGCCATTATCGCCTCTGAATCGCGCACGATGATCCCTGAAGATGATATACTTTTAGAAATTTCGAGATCAACATCGGCGGACCGAACGACAAAACTTTGGCGTTCTAGGATGTAGTCCCTGTGGTGATGTTATGTTCAAATGGGCGAACTTCTGGACTGATAGGTAACGAATGCAAGTTCGTCCGAGGTGCGATGTATATTGTAGCCTACACAGTTTTGAAGACTTATCCGAGCTTTGTCTCCTCCGTGGCGACTATTTGGGTGCTATGTTCTGCGATTTTGGGACTACATTTTACAAGGATCTTAGGTGAATCTGTATGGAATGCAGAAATAAAAAGGAAATTAAACATGTTACCTCCAAAACTTATCAACTCTGCTCCCTAAACTATCGTTGAAGCGGTTTTAAATTCCAACAAAAGAGACTTTTTCACAATTTGGTTGAGTGAAAAACGCATTTTCTAACTTGAAATCAACGACTGTCGCTACGAAAACCAACAAAACCAAATACTTTTATACACTTTTTTTGGCTCGCTTTGTACTCTCTTGGGGGGCTCATGCAACGCTTTATAGCTGCTTGCCTTTGTTGCTGAATCACATCATTTTCGCTGCTAAGATGAATGGCGCGGGGCGGCAAGGCGCGGCGCTTCACTTTAATCATTACCCTTTCCATAGCGCCCCCCCCCCCCCCCCAAATCAACTACATACACACATACGCCCAAAACTGCGAACAAAACATTTTGCTTTCACATACCTACAACAACAATGTCAGCACTATTACCAACACCAATACGCTACCAACAACACTATTCGAAATCTTTTTGCTTATCGCTGCACGCCTGATTGATGGCCATAGATAAGAGCGTTTGCGCCATTTGCTCACTCACTCATGCACTCACTCCCTCGCTCGCTCGCTGGCTGTTGTGCGCTCATTAACCCACGCGCTCCACATCGCACGTGGCTGTTAGTTTTGCTCATCCTCAGCGCCACCCTTTTGCTTGAGTGCCAAACTCAATGTCGCTAATTTTTCCATTTTTTTTTGCTTTATTTGGGTTAATGCGCGCTCTTCTCATATCCTTTTTACACCACATCAAGTAGGAACCACTACCACTTACACGCATACATACATACGAACACACAGCGCACTTACTCATTTAGTACTACGCGCCTTCTTCTTCTTCTCTTTTCTCACATACTCGTATATCCATTTGTCCTTGTAACTCGGCGGCCTGCTCCACTGTGCTCCATTGTTTGGTCCCATTAGCGCGGGTGTTATCAGCTCTTCGCCGTGCTGCTGATTCCCTTTTATTTTGTTGGCGTTTGCTCCTTTCATTGAATATCTACGTATGTTTGTTTGTGTGTGTGTGTGTGAGTGCTACTGCCGTCACCAGCGTCGCACTTGAATGGGTGAGTGAGAGTTTGCGATAAGAACGAAAATATAAAATATAGTGCGCGCTCTAAGGAATGTCCTTTTTGTGGTTTTGCTGTATTTTTTTTTTTCGACCTCCCAAAAAATGCTGCTGCCTTTGCTTGTATTTTCTTCTTTTGTTTTTGTTGTGGATTTTATTGTTGATGGCGCTTTTTGGTGTGCCGCTCCAATGTAAAGTACACTGCTAAAAAAATTGTTTTTCCAGGTCTGCTTTTTTGAGAAAGAAGACCAAGAAACCTAGGGATTAGAAAAAATTTAAGATATCAGATCTTCTTTGGGATGCTTACCTTGAAACTGTTTCGGTATCAATCCGACTAAAGCTTGAGCAATTTGTTTCAACCCCTCGAACCTGACGTTCTTGTGGAACTATTTCGCCTCTTAGCACATTTATAATTTACTCCCTAACCTTGTGGCGACTCAAGCTCCCACTCATTGCTAAAAACCCAATTAATCCCTGTCCTAAACCAAAGCCGCTCAAACCTGATCAGCAATTCCACCTCTATTCACTTTTTCTTTTCTTGCACTCCAGACCCATAACCTGACCGAAAATGCGCAGCACTCATTTGGAGCTGGGGTGCATTGAACTAGTTCACGGGTTGAATCCCATATTTACTCCGACAGCCTTTCCCTCTTGGGTGAATATAGCCCGGATATCTTGGACCGATTGCGGCCCTGGCATGGTGGAGTGCAGCGAATTTGGGGTTCCGCTGGCAATCCTTAGTCTGCTCTTGAACAGATGAGCCACGATTCACCTGGGTTAAGGTTATATCTTGCAGGGTAGCGCAATCCTTGGGGAGCTAGTTCATTTATGGCTAGTGATCGGAACACCCTCTCTCCAAAAGAGGCAACCACAACAACAACTTTACCTGATGGCAATTGGAAACTCCAAGGGAAGCCAGAACCTTCTAAAATTATTTTATCTCAGCCAGGCCTTTAACACAGGCCTATACCGAGGACCCACATGGGTTCAAGTCCCCTGACAGATGAAATCAAAAAAGTTTAAATAAAATTTTTTTCTAAAAAGATCTCACTTCAGTAGTAGACGCCTACTCTGAATATACTACGTACGTCTGCAATGGAGGGCTTCTCACAAAAAATTAATTTGCATCAGAAATCCTATTCTTAGCTAGGTCGAAAATCACAGTGGTAATTTGCGTAAAATTATTATTATTGGTATGATCTTCAGTCAAAATTCTTTTGTGAGATACCGAGTTTAACATTTTCTCTTCTCTTATCTTATCTATTTCAGGTAAATCTGATAACCCGATAGACCCCTCTATGTAAGAGGCAATTGGTAAGTTTACAACAAAAAAAAAAACTTCCAAACTCATGATCTCTCTACAGATGCCAAGGAGATTGGCGAAATGTCGGGAATAAATGATGATGAAAATTTTGTTATTTTTTGTGCACTAACAAGCATTAGACCCTATCAGTTTATTAGAAAAAAAAAATAGAAAAAAAATTTGATCGGGGCTTCGCTGTTTTTGAAAAACTTTCGAAAAGCTGCAATGAGAATTTCGGAATCCGAATGTTTCGATCCCGATTTTGTGAACCATTAAAGCACGGCCCTGTACTCGATACTTGTACTCAATTTACCTTTTCGGGACAAGAAATCGACTCAAAAAGGGACAGTACTCGATAACTACTGCTATCGTACTCATTCAAAGACATGTGAAGAAGACTCCTTACAGGTTTTTTTCCTCTCACAAGAAACACAGATGTATTTTAAATGAGTTCACCCAATTTCAAGCAAAATCATCCCAATGAAATGAAAAATGGTTATTCAAAATTGGATTTTTTTAAATAAATTTTATAAGCGGAACGCAATATTAATGAACATTCGCGTATGGGGCGATTCTTTATAAAAGTAGTTACTCATATTGGAACACCACTAGCAGTTCCGGATCGGATGTCTATGTATATATGAACATATATATGTATGTACATGTGTACGTGTACTTAAAGCAGTCGTCGGCAAAAAGTGAGGGCTCAATATCTTAAAAAATAATCGACTTCAGCTAATTCAGTAATTCCCAACTTGATACCCCACCACATGTCACCATAAGGGTGTCTATGCATGCTTAGAAATTCTATACTCGTTTATGTATAAGATGACTTACAGCAATAACATTAACGCAACATCAAACACATTTATTATCTCTTGCTTATTTCGGCCAGTGCATTGTTTACTCATATTTTATCATTAGTTGGTGCACTCACTTTTTTTTTTTTGCTCACTCTCTGAAATATCTGCTGTCTTGTCATTTTTGTTTGTATGTATGCACTCTTAGATATTACCGTTGTTTGTTGTGATTTTGTTTGTTCTTGTTTTATGCAACAATCTTTTTTTCAACCCACATACCTACTACATCTCTTGCAAGCTTTTGCTGGATGACTGGTTGGCTGATAGCTTTGGTGGGCATTAGACTGACTTCAACAAAAAATATTGAAAAGAATGTTTTCCAACAAATAGGTTCGATCTATGGATTTTGAGGAGTGGGCGGAACCAATAGAAATATAAAATAAAATAAAATAAAATAAAATAAAATAAAATAAAATAAAATAAAATAAAATAAAATAAAATAAAATAAAATAAAATAAAATAAAATAAAATAAAATAAAATAAAATAAAATAAAATAAAATAAAATAAAATAAAATAAAATAAAATAAAATAAAATAAAATAAAATAAAATCAAATAAAATAAAATAAAATAAAATAAAACAAAATAAAATAAAGTAAGATAAAATAAAATAAAATAAAATAAAATAAAATAAAATAAAATAAAATAAAATAAAATAAAATAAAATAAAATAAAATAAAATAAAATAAAATGAAATAAAATAAAATAAAATAAAATAAAGTAAAATAAAATAAAATAAAATAAAATAAAATAAAATAAAGAAACATAAAATAAAATAAAATAAAATAAAGTAAGATAAAATAAAATAAAATAAAAAAAATGAAGTAAAATAAAATAAAATAAAATAAAATAAAATAAAATAAAATAAAATAAAATAAAATAAAATAAAATAAAATAAAATAAAATAAAATAAAATAAAATAAAATAAAATAAAATAAAATAAAATAAAATAAAATAAAATAAAGTAAAATAAAATAAAATCAAATAAAATGAAATGAAATGAAATGAAATGAAATAAAATAAAATAAAAAAAGATAAAATAAAATAAAAATAAAATAAAATAAAATAAAATAAATTAAGATAAAATAAAATAAAATAAAATAATATAAAATAAAATAAAATAAAATAAAATAAATTAAAATAAAATAAATTAAGATAAAATAAAATCAAATCAAATAAAATAAAATAAAATAAAATAAAATAAAATAAAATAAAATAAAATAAAATAAAATAAAATAAAATAAAATAAAATAAAATAAAATAAAATAAAATAGTGTCTCAATGGACTTGCTTCTTGAAGCCTCTTTTGAAAAGTAAGATAAAAAAAAAATTGTTTTGAATCAGTCTAGTGATCACATACCCCAAAGTTGGCTCACAAGCGCGGTAACAAAGAGCGTGTTTGGAGCCATACAAAACCATCAACACCAACACTGGCAAACGACATTGCTTGCAACACCCACACATATACATACATATGTACATATGTACATACGTATCTCAGTTATGCACAAATAAAGTGCAGATAGAAACCAAAACCGATGCAGTGCAAATAGCTGATATGGCTCACACACACATAGACACACCCACACAGCATCCAGTATGCACTAAACATTTCGAGCATTTTCGCTTTTTGCTTCTTCGCATTTTGTTGTCATTGCATTTCTCATTTATCATACGGCGAATGCATAAACATGATAAGGATTTATGGGCGCATAGAGTGGCATTTACACATAGCTCAGTTGACTTCGTTGCTGATGTGTTGCATCTTCTTCACTCCGACCACTCTTCTGCCTGCCACACATTGCTACCAAATTCTATGACTTTGAATGCACTCTCAACTATGGAATGTATTTCGGTTTTTGTCAATTCGCATTGCTTGAATTTTAATGTAGATTCCATAGTTGTGCTTATCTTACTCCCTCCTCCACCTCATTCTTCGCCTCCTCATCCTCCCACTCGTCATTTATCTATTTGTGTCTACGCTACTGATCCGTCTGCTCACCCTTTTGACTGACTGGCTACTGATAGATTACCAAAATAATGTCAGCTCGCTCTTTGAGCTTCCACCCCAACTTGCTTTTGTGTTGGTTTTGTTTGTGTTGTGGCAGCTTTGATCGGGTTTTGTGCCGCAATTGGTTTGATAAGCGCCAAAGTCGTATAATGATAGAACATTGAAATTCGATTTAATAACTATTTGTTGGATGTATTTTAATATTTCGGAAAACGAGAGCATTTTTGGTTGACAAAGTAGACAAATTCAATATTAGATGACCCGGCAGACTTGACGCTGTCCGAAAAGTTGTATTATCTCCCCTTCTCATCTCGCACTGCCTATTCCTCCACCCCATTACTATTGATCTACTTCTTCTTATTTTCTTACTTCTTCCTCCATTTCTTGATTTTATTCTTCCCTTCAATTTCGCTTCCCAGTCACCTCTCATTTATCAATCCCTTTCCCTTCACCCTCATCTGTTTTCTTGGCCTTTGTCCACAGTTCCTTCCCTCATTTGTAAAATCTTCTCTCCTTCTGTATCACCGTAGACCACTTCCTCTCCCTCTCATTCATATCTTCTTATATCTATCTCAGTCCGCTTCTTCAAACCTATCTACTCTATATCGTTCAGCTAGTGAAAATTCGACCCCAGATTGGGCTATACGAGAGAAATATTCACTGACCTTTATGCGTTGGCAAAGGCGAGAAGGTATTATTTTTCGGAAGAGATAACACCACCACTCAAAGGCAGAGAGACAGGAGAGTCCACAGTATATCAGAGGAGTGATATCCCACAGAATGATGTACTACCTACTCTTCAGTACAAGTTCTTATAAGCTCCATTTTCCTATACATAGTTCAAGTTCAAATTTTATATCGACAGGGTTAAGTCGTCCAATGCTGCTGCCCCCCCCCCCCCTCATAAAAATCTTATCTACCACACACAAACCCATCTTCATAAAAGCGATTTACCCTCAAATCTTAACTTTGTTTTTGGACAATTCTCATAATGTGTCCATATTTAAGCAATTTGTAAATGAGTCTGTAAGTGTTGTTATCCTTTAACCTACTTACACCATCAAGCCATAAAGCGGTGTGTGTGTGTGGGGAGTAAGGGACAGCCAGTCAGCTAGCTACTTTGGTTCTAACTTTTCAGCACAAACTTGTGTGTTACATGCCACAATAAATGGTTTTATTTGCACGATAAAATCTTTAGATGACCAAAGGACGAAGGACATTTGCTGGCCGCAAGTTCGTTCATTATACACACATACATACATACATAGGTACATACACATATACACACATTCAATGTTCATATGTCTTTCTAAGCTTCAGTGAATAATGCTCATCTGTTTTTTTGTAATTGAAGATTTGGGTGGTCTTTGCTGAGGTGGATATGCTACAAATCCTGATTTTCTTCAGTATTTTTCTTAGCTTTAAGGCATGTATTTATACTTATTTTTACAAACATATATATGTATGTAGGTGGCCAAAATCTGTTGCTTTCTTTAGTATTTGATAAGCCTTGAAATGTGTTTTAGCATCATTAGCCAATAAAAGGTTAAGCGTCAACACTCCAAGAATTTCATACTTTCCTTGCTAGTTATGGGTAGTTGATTTGTTAGCTGTTAAGACTTCTCGGATTAGGGTTCTCTATGTGAAGTACGGAAACGGTTCTTTCTTTAGAATCGTTTAAAAGATTTTTGTTGCTCAATACGTCTTCTAGAGATATTCGTGAAGATATTTAGCTCCTATATGTATCTTGAAGTGGCGAAACGATGAACCGATAAGTCACCCACAAGGGCATTTATCAATTTAAATTAAACCAAAGTCCATCACTTGGTTTTGATGTCGGATTGATCTCTTCGAGTTAGGGCACTCAGTTCATCTTCAAATTTCCTTGTTCTTGGGCCCAGAGAATAATTCCATTGGGTGCGACTGGGTAAAATAAAATAAAATAAAATAAAATAAAATAAAATAAAATAAAATAAAATAAAATAAAATAAAATAAAATAAAATAAAATAAAATAAAATAAAATAAAATAAAATAAAATAAAATAAAATAAAATAAAATAAAATAAAATAAAATAAAATAAAATAAATTAAAATACAAAAAAATAAAATAAAATAAAATAAAATAAAATAAAATAAAATAAAATAAAATAAAATAAGATAAAATAAAATAAAATAAAATAAAATAAAATAAAATAAAATAAAATAAAATAAAATAAAATAAAATAAAATAAAATAAAATAAAATAAAATAAAATAAAATAAAATAAAATAAAATAAACTAAAATAAAATAAAATAAAATAAAATAAAATAAAATAAAATAAAATAAAATAAAATAAAATAAAATAAAATAAAATAAAATAAAATAAAATAAAATAAAATAAAATAAAATAAAATTCAATGAAATGAAATGAAATAACATAAAATAAAATAAAATAAAATAAAATGAAATGAAATGAAATGAAATGAAATAAAATAAAATAAAATAAAATAAAATAAAATAAAATAAAATAAAATAAAATAAAATAAAATAAAATAAAATAAAATAAAATAAAATAAAATAAAATAAAATAAAATAAAATAAAATAAAATAAAATAAAATAAAATAAAATAAAATAAAATAAAATAAAATAAAATAAAATAAAATAAAGTAAATTAAAGTAAAGTAAAATAAAATAAAATAAGGTAAAATAAAATAAAATAAAATAAAATAAAATAAAATAAAATAAAATAAAATAAAATAATTTTGTTGTTGGATTTTGCGGTCTATTTTGTTTACAAATTTGTAAGTTATGAGCAAGCTCGAGACCCGTTAACAATAATTTTAAGCGAATTAATATTGTCAATAAAATAAAAAATAAAATAATATAAAATAAAGTAAAGTAAAATAAAATAAAATAAAATAAAATAAAATAAAATAAAAGGAAATAAAATAAAATGAAATGAAATGAAATGAAATAAAATGAAATGAGATAAAATAAAATAAGATAATATAAAATAAAATAAAATAAAATAAAATAAAAGAATTTATATCTTAACCAAAAAACTGTCTCTACGTCAACGAGGCGAACCCTTATGTACGAGACAAACCCTAATGCACACGTCTGTAAATATCCCTAAATACAATAACAATATTACTTTCATTGGCTTTATTGCTTCACCATCGTGCCATTTTAAAATGCTTTTAGTCATATCTCTCTCTGCCTTTTTTGAGAGTTCACAATGCCGATATGAATTGGATATATATTGCATTTGTTATCAGTTGAGTAGTGATAAAACACACACAATTATCATAGCAATTAGCCAGGCGACATCTCGACGTCTCTACAAGTTATCGCCGCAACGTTGCTAAAGTAAAAAAAAATACTAAAACAAAAACAACAGCAAAATAAAGAATTATACGTGTGTATATAAAAAGAACTACAACAAAACACCTAAGTAAAACGTTCCAAATGAGTTGAAGTGTATTTTATCAACCCAACAAAAGAAATATTTCGTATTCAAATTCGATAACAAAGCGAAAGCCACAGGCAAAACACGTTAAAAAGGCAAAAGTGCACTTAAAAATGAACAATAGTGAGGCGCCGGCATTGCCGTCAAAGGCAGTGAAGCGGGCCAAGTGCAGGTAAGCGGCGGCACCAACCACTACTGAAACACAGAGAGATAAATGTGTAATATCGCACTCGTACTTCATGAGGGTAGGAAGTGAGTGACGGAAGACTCAACGCGATATGAGATCCAGAACGAAAAGACGAAAGGGACACAGGAGTCAATGATCGTTGAAACGGTTTATGGCATATTTACATGCATACTTAAGTTAATAAAAATGTATATGTATATATGTGCGTAGGTATTCATGTGTGTATGTGGGAAAATATTTTAGATAAGACAGAGTATTTTAGTTTCAAGATTATAACTACGTCAGTGGATAAGTAAAGTTAATCCCTAAGGCGCCATCTGGCGTCATGCCAGAAAAATTCTTAAATCAAGAATAATTCTATTTGGACTCACTTGGGCCATACAAAGATCTTTGATAAGCGAAATCTGATCCTATCTCCGACTAAATCTACACCTAAAAGAACCTACTAGAAGAGGAGTCGTCTCTCTAGAGTGAGTATATATGTATCTCAGCAAGCACGACAATGAAATCCGGCATAACATGACATGGCCGTTTTATTCAAACGCTAAACTCCTTGTCAGCTCTCGCCTCATGAACACCAGCGCGCACCAATGCATTACTGGGATACGCAGATCTCGGGTATTGTCCTGAATGTGTCACTTCTCATCATCTTTATAATACTTTAATCTATTATTACCCTTGCTAAGCTTGTAGTGCAAGAAATCTCCCCTTACTAGTACCGCGGATCCTTGATCATTAGCAAGCGAAGCAGAGATAAGCGTCTTCATAACACCGATGATGTGCGCAAACTGTAATGATCTGCATGCCCCTTTGATAAAGTAGATCGCTTGCTGAGTCTGTTAGAGGCTGCAGGAACTCTCACACCTTCTCGACAGCAAACTTTGAGTTCTCCAAATATCTCAACCTGGAGAGAATACCATTATTTTGAGCAGACCTATTAAATAATGATTAAAAGTTTTAATGATTATTGATTATATTACGTCTTCCGCAGAAAATTATTGATTGATTAATTTTCAATAGCTGCAGCACTTTAATGATTAATATTTAGTAAATTAAAAAAATTATTGATTAAAGAACTAATTAATTTTAATTGCATTATTAATAAATAAATTTATGATTATTTTTGATTGTTTTTAACGTCGTTTAATTGATAGATTTAATTATTTGATTAATCTCAATTAACTTTGATTATTTTTAATTATGATTAATATGATTAACACAATTTGATATTTTTTTTAATAATTAAAATTAAATGATTAGTTTGATTATCGTAATTACAATATAATTTTTGACTAATTTTAATAATTATTTTTTATTCTATTTGTTTGATCAATTTAATTGGCTCGATTGTTTTAAACATAAAATTATTTTTAATTAAAAATAATAATTTTTTATCATTTATTATCATTTTTATGTGGCCTTTAATTACCAATATTTTTGATTATTTTTTTAATTTATTAATTAATTGTATTATAAATTAAAAACGCCAAAGATATTAATCATTGTTAATGTTAAAGGGATTGTCAGACGTCTGCTTTTTAGTGATTTCTCTAAGTTAGTATAATCTTAAAGTTTTCATCGAAGACGGCACTTTGATTACGTGTGCGAAATAGACATGCTTATTTCGGTTCGTCCTCTCTGCAGTTGTTGAATTTCGTTTTTCCCTTGGCGCTCACATCTTGGATTTTGAAGGCTTGCCTTATACCCGAACACATCCCTTAGTTCATTCTATCTATAACTACATTTCCAAACCTTTAAATTAATATGTACATCCTTTTGAGCTTTTACAAAGTGAAAGCTCAATCGAGGTCGATAGTTATCGGATAAGCGGAATAAATACGTAAGAAGGGAAATGCTTATTGATTAACTTTGTTATCGGACAAGCATGTATGTACATATGTATGTATGTGAGTATTTACATACATACATATGTACATACATACAGTATATGTATAACACAACATAACATTACATAACATAACATAACATAACATAACATAACATAACATAACATAACATAACATAACATAACATAACATAACATAACATAACATAACATAACATAACATAACATAACATAACATAACATAACATAACATAACATAACATAACATAACATAACATAACATAACATAACATAACATAACATAACATAACATAACATAACATAACATAACATAACTTAACATATTTTCCAAAACCAAAAATATGTGAACTTAGTTTCTAGTAGCTGCAATTTTGTATCGTTTTTGGTGGTCAGTATATGAGTGGCTCAGTGCCATCCTTGCCTAAACCTCAATTTAGTCATTTCCTAATAATTAGTGACAAAGTTAATGGGTTTGAAAAATTAAACAGCCTTTTTAGGAAGGTTTGAAACATTTAATTAATTTTATTAATAATTTCGTTCAAAAATTAGGAATGTGCAACTTTGGCCGGATAGTTTGGAGTATTTCTAAGTAGTATAGCATAATAACTCCATATATGAAATTTCGAGGGTTAGGCAAGGATGGCACTGAGCCACTCATATACATATGTAGTGACTGTGAAAGTATTGTTATTCGATTTTTTTTTCTATAAGCAGTCAGGTAAAAAGTATCTAAACCGGATATGCAATACAGTACGAAGCAAGAAAACAGTTTCTGCTGTCAGGATAACAGGATATGTACAGCATTTGTTCAAGTATGTTTATATGTCTATATATATATTGGCAAAGATATTGATATAGCACAACTCAATAATGCACCAACAACAACAACCTTGCCTACGAGTCCCGCCGTCAAGCTGATAAATGCACAATTTTGTCGTTCCACTTTGCTGATTCTTTTCAACGCTTGCGATTCGACGAATGCCAACTAAGAAATCAGCAGCGCAGCAAAAGTGACAAGCGATGAAACAATAATGGGTAATTGCAAGGACGTTTTTTTTAAGCGCGACGCCGAACACCTACGATGTGACGACATGGCGTTAAGGATGACGACAGCAACACTGAAAATGACTGTTACAACAACAAGGCGGCAAATGGTAAACAAGTAAAGACAACAACGCATACAAGCGCTACAAAAATGAGATTAGTCTGCAATGAATACGAAATGAGTCACAGAGTACCAGTGCTGCTCTCTTTTCTTGAGTTGATCTCTTCACATTTTCTTGAGTATTTACCATAATTAACGAGCTCGTCCAGGTTCAATGACCACGACCAAAAGATGCGTCGAGTAGTCGAGCTAGTACCGAATCATACCGTATCCCTTACACGAATAGGACTCTCCATACCAAAAACAACTCCCTTATAGCCCACTATATACGAAAGTGACTACTCGTGGGTCACTTTCTTTAAAGAGTAGTAATACAATTTTTTTTGCTCCAGCCACCATTCCCTCCGAACTGCCGTCGACAACGCTAATGACATCGTTGACTAGTCTGATGACATTTCAAGTATCGTAGAAAGCAGTGTGTGTGTGTATGCGTGTGTATTGGTATGGCGATGTTGATGTGCTGTCGCAGGTCCTACTGATATGAATGACAACAGCACGTGGTCGCTTGACTTGTATCTTCGCTCATCTTATGTGCCTTATGAATTTGACCATTGTCGTCATTGTCGCCTGGCATCGTTGCTCTGCTGGCGCAGTTGTCAGTGCTGTTGTGTTGTTGCCGTCAGCTGTGATTGTGATGCTTTTTGGTACAAATTTCCACTCGCCCAGCAACGCTTATGATGTGAGTTTGACATGGACAAAGTTTGTTGTTTGATAAATGCGGGTTTGAGAGCATTTCAGCGATTTTATAAGAAAGTATTTCGAAGTTCCACATATTGAAAGAACTATTTCGAAACATAAGAAACCCTCATTGAATCAACGCTTGAAATATGTAACAAGGGCTATTACCAATTTTTAGCTCTTAAATTTTTTTAAGATTTCCATTAGCGTCTATCAATGTGATGTTGTGTCATATGAATTGATGATATGATGTGATATCATCAAATTTCAATTTTCATAATTTTTGATGAGCAATTATGCTTGGCTCTTGGGACACAAGCTGCTGTGTTGAATTGTGATAGTTATCAATCGATCCAATTTTTGCAGATTTTACACTACCGACCATATTTTATAGTGATAACAATTTAACTTGGTTGATCTCGTACTACAAATGTCACACGATGTAAATACACGAATAAAATTTCGATCGCATAACTTGTTGCAATAAACTCTGGTATAATCTTACCTAACTAAAGTTTTTGTAAACTTGCTAGTATAACCGATTCAATGCGATGAGCACTTGTTTAGTTGATCAGATATCTAATCTCGTTGATCTAATCTTTTTTAGGTTAATGTGATATCACGTGCTATGAAATGGAGCATATGATTTCATGCTGATTTTCTGTTATGTTATCAAGCAATTAAAAGACATTTTCTTTAATCATGTCTTTTTCATGTGATGATGCTTTGACGTGATTTTAAAAATGTGACGTGATGTGAATCTCGTATCATGCGATATGCACTATACTTAAAAAAAATTAAACCAAGTTATTACTCTTACATATTTTTTTTAATTCTTATTGTATCGTGTGATATAATCTGATAATACAAATTGTAATTAAAAATAAGCTCTGCCAGATAACTTAAAAATAGTTCAGACTTAGTGATATGATCGCATGATGTGATCTTATTTTCTATCTCTTGTGTAAAAAAGTTTGTGTCCGATGTATCTCGAAACTACAGGAGCGATTTTTAATTAAATTTGGAATGGACCTCAAAGATTATTTTATTAATTTATTAAGAGGGCAACGGTAATGAATATCCCTGACTTTAGGGGAAGAGTGGGCGTGATAAATCAGACTTTTTTATCTCAGACTGTATTCTAAGTAGCGAAGAGAATTTTGGGGAAAAAAGGGTCCACAGAAGGTGGTTAGGAGTGAGGTAGAAGAGATGGTAGAGGAAAACAAAAAAGATAAAAAAGAGACAAGTATATGGCGAAGGAAAATTAAAAGAAAGAGGAAAACACAGAAGAGAAAGAGAAAGCGCCCTATGGACACGAAAGAAAAATTCTCAAATAAAATTGGTATGCTATGAATGATTTTGTCACCACTGTCACTTCTATTTATTGTTGTTAGTACGATTTTGTGTCATCATTTCCGTAGATTTCACAGATAAAAACGTGCCACTAAATGAGCTACTAAACAAAGTCAAATGAACAAATTATATGCTAAGAGACTAAGACCAGTAAAGGGTTGTAAACAGCTGATTGACTTGAGAGGGCTGCAAAATGCTGTCATACTCACTGCACTCACATACATACATACACACATACTTAGTAAACACTTAATTTTTATACGGCATCATAAGCACACTGGAACGGTATAATGTCGATGCGAGCGCCAAACGCACTTACCTCTCACAGTCTACGAGTAGTCTAGTTATCGTAACCGGAAAAGCAGCCAACATAAAAGGAAGGTGTAATAAAATGTTTTGTTTCGTTTTTTCTTTTCTTTTTTTACATTGACTTGTTAGTGTTGCATGCAGCTACTTAGCAATTCCCCCTTTACTTCTTTTGTGGAAATGAAATAAAATTGATAAAATTTAAAAAATTCAACGATCGGCATATCAACGAAATGTAAATGAGGTAAAATGAAAAAAATGTATATACATATATATTTATTTGTTTATATGTATTGGTATGGAGATGATAAAAAATGTTGATATGCATTCAAATTTAGACATTATAAATAATTAAATGTTTTTTTTTTTAACTAGAAATGAGTCATACATTTTGGTGAGCGATTATTCACACCCAGTCTTACGAATGCAAGTAGTAGGGTGATTGATTCGGTTTTTGCAGTTATTCTTGACTAGGAGAAAGAAGGAGAACTCACTTCTGAGGAATGCCTACTTGAAGAAGCATTTGAGCTAACAATAGGAAGGCATTCCAAAGAGCGCCTCTTCTACGTGCCGAAGTGACTTCGTTTAACCCGATCATATTATATTGTGGTTGTTGTTGTTGTTGTTGTTACTGTCGTCGTTGTTGTTGTAACGACAAAAACACAAAAAAAATTCAGAAGTCAAAATTCAGAAAGCAAAAATTCAGAAAGTGAAATCCAGATCTAAAAATTCAATTTTTTTCTGCCGTCTCATTACTTTCTGAATTTTTACTTTCTGAATGTTTAGATAGGCTTCTTTGCCAAAGAACCTTGCAAATATTTATAGCAACTCCTATTTAAAGAATTTGATTTTGAATTCTAAAGAAAAAAAAATTGGTCATCAAAGGGTTAATGCATAATTACTTGTGTTATAACGCTAAACATACCGGCAAAAAAAATTATTTAGAAATTATAAAAATAAAAATGTAGGTCACCAATGGGTTAAGACATGGCTTTGGAAGGGTTAAAACGCTTAAAATCAACTACTTAAGCCTATGTCAAACTACTTTGATGTGAAAAAATTTGATTTCAGAGTTAAAAGAAAATTGAGGTCGTCAATGGGTTAACGTATGGGCCGCTCATGGCTTATAATTTTAAATATTTACCAATCAAGTGTAGCACAACCCATTCAAACCTAATTCAAAAAAATCGTTGATAATATCGTTATAAAAATAAAAATGTAGATAACGAATGGGTTAATGCATGACCCTAAATGTGTTTTTGAATTTTTGATTCTGAATTTTTGGTTTCTGAAAAATGATTTCTGAAAAAAATTTTCCGAAAAATTGTATTTCTGAATTTTTTCTGTCCGAATTTATGGGGGGCACCGTATAATTCAACATCCGAGTTTTACAAAAAGTAGTCCAATATTCGAGCACCCTAATGTGCTGCGTTTTTCTTTCGTAGGTAAGTACCAATGCAATTTGTCTTTACAGCCCACCTTGTGTATTGGCAAACACACTGCAGGCTGTAAAATGGGTGCAAGTGCATAAGTGCTTAATGCATTGCTACTTGTGTGAATCAATGGATATCTCACTTTAGCTTGCCATATCAGTTAGGATAGGATGCATGGCAGTTGATTGTACGAGTATTGGTAAACTGGTTTCATATACAAATATAATGAGTTGCGATAGAGAGTACACTTCGTGCAACTAAAAATGCACTTGAAGGCTTCCTGAATGATAAGAGATGTTCCTTTGTAACTTGCAATCAATATGGAATCCTTCAATCTTCAATATGGGTGGCATGATTCATTTTTACTTTTTAGTATTGGAAATGATATGCATGTGATTGTGCTCATTTATTGTTGATGTTGTGTTGCTGTTGCATTTGTTGTTTTGTTATATGTAGTAAGCAGACTTTGTTCCTTTTGGCAGAGTTATCCCAGGAAACTTATGTATTTCTCAGGACCACGACCCGCAGTCAAAATTACTTCAGGCACGAAGGCACACTAAGTGAGCTATACGTCTAAAGTCAAGTTAATGGGTTAGGCCACATCCCACTACAGCCGGTTCTACAATTGGGAATAAATCGCATTTTAGATGACCAAGAACTAGCCTTTGTGGTTAAGTCTCCCCAGTGCCATAACGTAAATTTTTTCATTCGAGACAATGGCACCACAATATATAGCATTCTTCCTGCAGTGTCATAACGCCAATTTTTCGACTTGATATAATAGCACTTCAAGGGGTATCAGACCCAAAATAAAAACAATTTGCGATTATGACACTTTCCCTGCAGTGCCATAACACCAATTTTTCGACTCGATATAATGGCACTTCAAGGGGTATCAGACCCAAAATAAAAACAATTTGCGATTATGACACTTTCCCTGCAGTGCCATAACACCAATTTTTCGACTTGAGATAATGGCACTGCAAGGGGTATCAGACCCAAAATGAAAAAAAATTGGAATTAAAGAACCCTCCCTGCAGTGACATAACACCAATTTTTCGACTTGATGTAATGGCACTGCCAGGGGTGTGTCATAACCCCAATTGCGATTATAGCACTTTTGGGCTTTAAAAATCTGAAAAAAATTTGTATTCCAACTTACCAAGCTGTCGCTTCAGATTTTGCTATAGTCTGCGTGGACATTCCATAAGGTATTTTTTAACTTCATAAGACTTTGTGGAAGTCATACTAAATATCTCTACAGTTTCGTCGGCTCTAGATGAACTTTATGCTAATTTTTTGGGATTTCATTTAGGTTCTTAGCTTTAAAAGTATATCGAGAAGTCCTCTAATAAACTACGAGTACTATGTGAGGAGAAACACGATTCTTGGGTGGATTTTAGGAATATTGACAATCCTTTGTCGGACTGAACCATTGCAACATGCGAACTCTAGAATGACTTTCTTTTATGGTTGCCCTATGCTTCTACAGATTTTGATTAAGCCAAGCAAAGTTTTATAATTCTTGCACACCCACCAAATAGAATTTCGAAGCACTTTAATGGGCTACTCAAAAATTTCTTAAAAATATAAACTTACCACTTACAATGCGCCATTAAAAATTCAGCGGCTCTAACAAACTCTACCATCCGAGTTGCCACAAACGCTGCTACCCATGAGCATGTACATAGGCAAGTGTATGCGCCCATTACCCATCACAAGTTTAAATGGCTTCCACGACTTGCTTTCTAAAATTTATACCACTTAATCTAGCAATCAATCAAATAATTTAAATTTTTTTATCTTCGCGTTTCAGACCGAAAAGACCATGTGCTCGTAATTTTTGGGCTACCAGGCGCCATGCTCGTCGGCTATTGACTTAAGTACTTATCATTTATGATGCTACGCTGAGTCGCGCATGTAGTCAACTTTGCCATTTGATTTGAGGTGTCGATTAGATAATGCATTCGGCGCGACAAAAGAGCAGATAGATGTGTTCATTATAAAAGAATAATTGTATGACTTCGGTTTATGTTTGTGTGTATGCACATGCTTTTGACTAAAGAGACACTCAAACTTAGAGTCTAGTTAATGGTGACATAGACATAGCCATACATATAAATTTTCTATATAGAAAAATCTGAAATCTGGATCAAGAAATTCGCTTAAAATATTTTTAACAATTTTCATTGACACATTTTTGGTAAACCTCCTTTAAAATTTTAACATCTGCATTAAAATTTTTTTCACAATCTCATTAAATTTTTTTTTTAAAATTTGTTTTTGCAACCTCAAAGTGTTTTCCTAAAACTACAATTGAAATTTTTTTCAAAAATTTTCCAAAAAAAAAATTCTAAAACTTCAATTAAATATTTACTGTGATGATTTTTATTACACATTTGTTTGAAAATTTCGATCGAAATTTTTCTTGCCTTCAATTTTTTTGATTCCGATTGAACAATTTTTGCAACACTTCAACTGAATTTATTTTCGAAAATTCACAAAAAAAAAAACTTTTTAAAAAATTTCACTAAAATATGTAAGCTCTTAACTTTTGAAATGAAATGTTTTTAAAAAAATTTATTGAAATTTTTAAAAAATATGCTTTGAAAGTTTACCGAAAATTTCGGATAAAATTTTTCTTAGATAATTGGTTTGAAATCCAAAAATTTTAAAACTACTACATTTTTTTTAAGTTTGCTTTAAATTTTTTGATTTTCATTTAATAATTTTTCACACACTTCAATGAAAACTATTTTCGAAAATTTACAAAAAAACGCTTCCAAAAAAATTTCACTGAAGTAAATTCGATGGAATATTTTCTGAAATAATTGTTCGAAATCCAGTTGCTTGAGTTTTTAAAACTACTAAAAACTTTTTTTAATTTTTTTTAAACCTTCCCTGAGTATGTTTTAATCCTATTGACCACTTTTTCACATACTTCAAATAAAATAGTTTTAGAGATTCCACAAAAGCATCGTTTTCCAAAGAAAAATTTAATTCTTAAAATTTCCATTGAAATTTTTTTAAGAAAATTTTATTGATATTTTTGAAAATCAGAAATTTTTCCTAGGGAATTTGTTCGAAATCCATTGCTTAAAATTCTAAAATTATTATTAAATTCAAAAAAAAAACGCTTTCCAAAAATTAATTCTTAAGATTTCAAAAGAAAATTTTTTCTGAAAACTTTAATTGAAATTTTTAGAAAATCTTCTTTGAAAGTTTACCGAAAATTTCTCTTAAAATTTTTTTATATAATTGATTCGAAATCCAAAAATTTTAAAACTTCAATTGAAACTATTTTCGAAAATTCACAAAAAAAATCTTCCAAAAAAATTGCTCTAGAATAATGGATTTTTCCTGAAATAATTGTTCGAAATCCAGTTGCTTGAATTTTTAAAACTACTACAAAATTTTTTTTAAACTTTCCCTGAGTGTTTTAATTCCACATACTTCAAATAAAATTATTTTCAAGATTCCACAAAAGCATCCTTTTCCAAAAAAAAAAATTTAATTCCTAAAATTTACATTCAAAATTTTATTAAGAAAATTTTATTGACATTTTTGGAAAATCTGAAATTTTTCCTAGATAATTTGTTCGAAATCCATTTGCTTAAAATTATAAAATTATTATTAAATTTTGTTTTAAATTTGCCTCACATTTTTTAATTCCCATTGAACAATGCAAAAAATGCATTTTAGAAAATCTCCGATGAAAGTTTGTTTGAAAATTTTTCTTGAAATGTGTAAACACAAACTTTTTATGAAATTATCTCTCGAGTGAGTTTTATAGCTGCTCAATATCGTTGGTAAAAAAAATTGTATTAAGTGAAAACTTTATTCCAATTGAAACACCTGCATTATAAATAAATGGTACTTACATACTTACTTATATACATACATACATATCACACCTACTTACTTACATATACATACATATGGTTGCATGTACATATGTATAATACACCAACAATCCAACCATGAACATTCAGAAATTAGTAATATGAACAGCAATATTGAATTAGATGCTATCAAATATCAAAAGTCGAATCAAATGTTGGTCGTGCCAGCGAAAAAAACCAACAACAATAAAATTGAAAGTTATCTAACAGAAAAAATCATTTCAAATTTCAAATAAACATGAAAAATAAATACAAATCACTATACACTCAGAGACATACCTTCCAAAAGTTACGACTACAAAGCTGAGCAACTAGTTCGGACACTACTGACGTAGCTTAGCTTCAACTAGTTCTCAACCGGTGCCATTCGGATTGGTTTGGGATTAGTTCGGGTTGTAGATATGCTAAAATCGATATCCGATATTTAAAGGAACGAGAGCATGGAGGAACTCTAAGACTATGTATTTTGTAGAATCGCCTGCAATTTACTGAAGGGTACATACACATTAGACTGGGTTAAGAAATTAAATTTTTTTTTTCAAAACATGATTTTTGAAAATGTCATGAATGATATTGACTTTCGGGCTCTATCATGGTTAGTTTAGACGTTTTTAGAAATTTCACACAAATAAGTTTCAAATTAAAATTTTCGTCAAGAGGGTAGATAGATAGTTACCGAATTATCCAACTTCAAGCATGAGTTTCACTTTTTGAGTCCACACACAATAACACAGCCATACAAATAATTGGAT
>OX608080.1:23324223-23449223 GCA_951509765.1 Sphenella marginata | reverse complement strand
ATAGTGAGCTTGACTGTCGAATTTCAACGACACACACACACACACACACGCACATACGCTGCATGTGGCTGCATGAAAAATGATGTTGAATGCGAGTAGCAACACAACCCCAAAAAAGAAAAAATTTCCCAATGAAACTAATTAAAAGACAACAATGAATGTGATAACAACAACAGGAGTAAGGGTGGTGGTGGTGGTGTTGGTGCGGTCTGAGGGAGACAATTTAGTTGTAGTGTCAAAAAATGAAGGCAGCCGTTTGCTACTTTGCTGTTGGCAGTGGTGTAGGGGCAGATAATGGCAGTGGAGCCACGGATGATGAATTGTTGAGCAACTAAAAAACGCGCATGCGCAGCATAGAACAGCTGTTTGCAGAGCAAAATAAACACAAAAACAAATAACGAATGAATTAAGAAAGAGCCTAAATACTTTGTGCAAATATTGAATAGAAAAGGAGTAAAGAGATAATAAGCAACTGAGAGCGAGAGTGAGAGAGAGACCAAAAAAAAATTTCGCTGAGAAAGATTGAGTAAAAATTTGAGCAACAAAAAAAGTCAACAAAACAACTCAAGTGCAAATGAGTAATTTTAGGGATGTGTGCCTGTATGTGTGTGTGTGTGCGCCATTGCTGCAAAAGTATGTGTGCAAGATGCGGCCACCAAGATACTGGCGCTATTATTATAATGCCAAGAAAATGGAAAACAGCAGATAAGAATGTTAGTTGTGGCGGACAAGCGAACGCAGAGCGAACATTAAAATTGATCAGAGAATTTTGATAAGCGTGTAGCCAGCCACACAGCTAAGCAAAAGCAAAAGCCAAAGCCAAAGAGCAAGGCAACATTTATTGCAGCACAGGATATGCACGGCAACGAGTGTACGAGTATGTTTGTTTGTGTCACAGCAGCAGCAGTGGGGTAGTAACAAAGCGGTCATGAGCGTATCATCACTATCTTTTTACCGCTCACGCTCTTACGCACACATGCATACAAACAACAGATAATTCAAAGACACACGGCCACCATTCACTCACTCACTCACTTTTATTTGTTGTTGCTGCTACCCACAGACAAGACGATTGATTTGTTGGACAAACAACGACTGGCCAGTGTCAGGCGGCTATAGCTGATCGAACGTCGTCCCCAAACAAAAAAAAAAAACACACACACACACACACACCACAACAGATAGATAGATAAACATCCATCTACGGTGGCGGCAATAGCAACAACAGTCGCTACACTATCAACATCAGCTGTATGCTATAGCCTTAGCGGCCAAGTGTAATGACGCGTTCGACTTGCAACCGCCCGTTTACCGTACACACGTCCACCACAATCGAACCTACATACATTCTCTGTCCTTCATAGTCCGTTTCGTTTGTACACTTAAATATGAAAGCGCTTAGTTTGACTGGTTGACTGTGGCATTGTGCAGCGTCAGATACAGATACAATTATATGAAACGTCTTATCGGCGCACAATAATCAGAATTCCATTAGCTGTAGACGCGCTATCGCACAAAAGCATCGCTCATCGTCTCAACTTGCCACAGTCATACAAATATATACATACATACATACATACAAAATATATACATACATATATACAAGCGCAAATCTACAGATATTACAAGGTACACAACTCATTTCGACTGGGTTTTTTTTTTTTTTTTTTTTTTGATTTTGTTTTGATTTTTATTTTAGTTTGGTTTGGTTATGGTTTTTCGTTTTCCGTTTGGTTGCATACATACATATATACATTTCGACACGAAATATTGCGATTGGCATTGGATTTTGTGATTTTGTGACGACTCTTTCGGCATGAGTATGCCACATTGCATGTGGGTAAGTGTAATAAAGTGAGAGAATGTTGGCTCAAATTTTGGTGTTTACTTTGGGTACAGTGGGTCCCTTCTTAATAAAAATTTTCTTCAATTAACTTGCTGGCACTTAATATGTTTTGACTCAAGTCAACCTAGTTAAATTAAAAGTGTCTAAGATACTGTGAAGTAACTCAAAAATCGATAGCTAGATTCTTCCGTCTTTCATAAATTTTCCGTTATCTCGTACAGCCACGTAGCGGAATTTTTTTTTTCTAAATTATATTGTATTTGTGTCTTCTAATATGTGAAAATTTTCAAGTTCCAGAGTTACCGGCAAGCGACTTGAAACTCGATCTCAATATTCCCACTCTCAAGCAAATTTTCTAAAAATATCACGATTCATGCACCACCAGCGGGGGTTTAAAGTCCCTACCATGAAGGAAAGTTGCGCAGTTGAGGAACTTTCCGTTATCTCGTACAGCGCGCCACGTAGCGGCATTTTTTTATTCTTAATGTGTAGTGTCATCTCGTCGTGCAATTTCTGAAAAGTTGCAGGTCCCTAAGTTCCCGGGAAGTTTGTTCGAATTTGTTCCCAATATTCCCAATGTCAAATGAATTCCCTATAGGTATACCTCGATCCGTGTGCCAACTATTGGATTTTCCACTTGCATTGCATTGTTACGGGGTTCTGAAATGGGACTTAAAATTACAGTCGCGATCAGCGCGACCCCTAGCGAGTTTTCACCTGCATGGTATTGCCAAAAGGTTGTAAACTCTATTACAAGTTTCAGGCGTCGAGCTCCACGAGATGTTTCCCAATAAGACTTTGCAAGCTACCAAAATATCTTATGGAAACAAGAAAGTGACTAGAAAAAAATATTATTTATATTGCATCCCCCGATAGAGCGATGTCCCCCCCACGTCCCAAAAAAAGCTGAACAGTAACAGTAAAAAAAATGTGCTGCATACTTCAGAGTAAACCTGCGGAAATACTTTGTAGAGAAAATCATTCAATTCCACGCAAGCGTTATTTCGTGATCCGTGTACAAACATATACGCAGAATAAGAAAAAAATGGTCCATGGGCCAGATCCCCTGCGAAAAACCATGTAATATCAGCCTACTCCCAAAAAATCTTTTTTTCTTAGTAAACGGTGGTCCAATTTATAGGACGATACCCTAAGAGAGAGAGATCATCACTTACCCTATCACAGAGTACTCCATTTCTTTGTTTCTGAGTACTTTAAGGAGAAACAAAGTGAAGGCAAATGCTCCTCAAAGATCACTCCATGGGGTACTTTTAAAAACCAGCTTCTTGCTTGCTTTGGTGTTTAATACTCCATGGTATTATTTTGGCAATAAACAACTCCTTCGTGGTGTGATAATATTTCCGGCTATTTGAAAAAGTTCTCTCGGAATCAGCCGATGTAGTAAGCAGTTCGGGATAAATTTCACACTCATTTGTCCACCATATCAAGGAATACGTGCCTTCCACATCATTCGAGCTCGTTTGAAAATATCCCCAGACCCACTCACCGTTTTTGTGCTCATTTTGATATATCCGAATTATCAGTTAAGTGTGACAAGTGTTTTCCAACCAATCCAAAGATCGATCTTTAAAAATATAACAAAATCGTACTCGGTCAAATATGTATTCGAATTAGAGTAGCTAATCGAATAGTAACTTTCGATTTTCAGTAGCAAAAAAATCGGCAATCGAAGCTGCGAATACTCGAACTATTCAAATAAGTTAAAAAAGTTTTACTCTCTTTAATAGGAAATTAACACACTGTACCTTATGATTACTTATCTAGTAGCTGACTCACTTACTGGCAGGCTGACTACTTGGCCGACTATCTCTACTTACACACTCATAGTTGCAATCCGATGTACCGAAGTGTAGCGGAATGATGATGCATTGGTTTGCTTGTGTGCACATTACAAAGTGCAATTTAGTGTGTGTGTGTGTGTGGGTTTTTGAAAAAGTTTCAGCTGTTGTATGTATTTAGCTGCTTTTTGATGATATTATCTAACTGCGTTGTGCTGAGCGCTTATCAGCGTTTTATCGGTTTTTCATACCCTCTCGTTTTGGTTTGTTTCTATCTCATTGTTTGGCAGTATCAGAGAGCTGAATTTATTTTGGAACCGAGAACGAAAAAGAAACAGCATAGAGTAAATGCGTGAACAACGAACAACGGACCAGGCAATGAATGGTATGGGAGCAGCGACTGTGTAAGTGTGTGCGCGCGCGCGAGCGTATCTACGAACAGGCATACAGACCAAACTAGCAAGCAAATAAGCGACGTCGACAGCGCAGTGGCAAAAAGGGGTGGGCGTCTACTTGCGCTGTTTAGTTGTTGTGTTGTTCAATTGCAGCGCACAATCATTGTGAAGATATCTCATTTCATTACAAAAGCTTTAAAGGTAACACAACAAAGTTTTGCAGCAACTGTGAGAACTCTTAAGCGTTTTTAGTCAAAGCGCAAAGCTTGTCAGCAAACAAGCAAGTTAAGGAAACGGCTGCCAGACTTAGATAGCAAGTAAAATGCGGATTACTTGTGAAAGCGCGCTTGTGATAAAGCAGCATAAGGTGCAGCGTACGACGGTGCTTGTGCTAGACGCTTGAGGGTAAGTGAGGTGCATGAAGTGAAACTGCAGCGGTCAAGCACTACACAAACTGCCACCAACTGCGTTTATTTTAAGTGAGCGCGCTACGCTCCAAGCCAGTTATCCTGCAATGCGACGCACTACGACGCTCCATTTTAATGGGAAATCAACCCTTTCTTGTGTTTGGGGGCTGTAAAAAATGAGTGCGCTCCAAAACAAACTAATAACAATTGCATCTAACAGCTGTGTGGCCAACAACACACTCAATACACAAATACTCACAATAAAAATTGAGCGCGCTTGATATGTGCTCAACGCGCATGACAAAAAAGAGCCAGCGCGCCGAGAGCGCTTATGCGCTCAGCAAGCGTTTGTTACATGTAGTGTGTCTGTGTGCGTGTGTGCGCGCCTCGTAGCACTTTGGAAACAATTTCATTATAACCAATTTTAGTTTGCCATTGAACGCGAAGCGTATAACATAACGTATTGTGGCGAGTGCCGAAAAGAATATTAATTTAACACGCGCTATACACTACTGCCGCGCTTACTAAGAAACTAAAGCGCTGCTAAGCGTTTTTATCATAAATCAGCGCGTGTTGGTCGAAAGCGTGATTTAATCGTTCATATTTTTTTTAAATGTGCGCTTTGTGTTTTTGTTAGTAAGTTGTGTTAGCTTGGCCCAAATGATAAATACATATATACATGTGTATGTGTGTGTGCTGCAAGAATTGAAGCACTGAAATGCGCGCGTAAATTCAATACTTTCGAAAAATGTACTAATTAAATCTTGAAAAGATAATCGTAAACAAACGTAATACAAGAAACAACCACAAACAAAGGAATACTGATGACAATTCTGTGATAAAAAATAAAAAATAAAGTGAAATGATGTTTTTCGTGTCGAAAAAAGAGAGCGAAAGAAAATTGCAAAAAAGTAAGTTAAAATGGGCAAAACATAAAAAAAGGTATCAATTGAGTCAAAAATAGTGAGGAACAAAAAGAAATCATGTATAGAACTTTAAAAAAAAAATACCTATTAAATGCGAAATTCTGTATAATACCTTCAATATACTTAGTACTAAATACCAAATTCTGTGTACTAAACACTTAATTCTAAATCCGATATAATTAACTGTGTTGAATAGTGACAATGTACTAAATACTTAACACGGAGTACTAAATACTAATCACTGAATACAGCGTTTTGAATTCAAAATGTGTACTAAATACTAAATCATATATTCGAAATATGTTTGAAAAATTTAAAAATACGTTTTACTAAATCTTCTTAACTAACTACTAAAATCACCTCAAATATACTTAGTACTAAATACCAAATTCTGTGTACATCAAATTCTAAGTCCGAAATAATTAACTGTGTTTGATAGAGACAATGTACTAAATACCTTACACACAGTACTGAATACTAATCACTGAATACAGCGTTTTGAATTCAAAATGTGTACTAAATACTAAATCATAAATTGGAAATACTAAAAATTAAAAATACTAACGATTTAGGCACTAAATCCTCTAAATTAACGCTACTAAATATAGGAAATACTAGGTACTAAATCTTTTTATACTAAGTACTAAATCCTAGGTGCCAAATAATAAAAAATACACACAAGATACTTCATTCAAAATTCTAAGCACTAAATACTAGCTATTGAATGCTAAATATTACATTCTGAATCTTAAATATATAAACGAAATACTTAATATTGTCTTCTAGAGACAAAGTACTAAATCGTTAATACACAGTACTAAGTATTTAATACAATATATGAAACACTGAGTACTAAATACAAAATCATAAATTCGAAATTTTGCAAACTTAATATTAAATATGTACTAACGATATATTTAATACTAAACCTTCTTAATAAATTGTACTAAATTCAATATTTATCTTCAATATTTAAATTCTAATTATTTAGCCCTAAATACCAGCGTAATCAATACTTAGGATTAAGTACTAAATAAAAAGTACTAAATCTTCAATGCTAAGTACTAAAATAAGAAAAAGAGTAAAACAATTAATATTTAAACAATGAAGTATGAGTAACTAAAATAAAACCAAAATAAAAAATAAGTAAAAATTAAAACAAAATTGATATATTGATACAATATTAAAAAAAAGAATATAAAAAACAATTTTTAATTATTTAAAAATAGTAAAAATAAATAACAAATACTTAAAACACCCTCATATTAAAATTATTAAAAAAAAAAACCGAAAATTTATTTAAACAAAAAAATCCAAATTTGATAAAGTCCATTCCGTTGAAATATTTTAAATGTGCCTCATAAAATAAAGTTTCATATCGCTACGAATAATTCAAACGCATTACTCAAGCTTTTATCGTAAATAAATAAATACATAAAAAAAATATAAAAAACAACTCCAAATGTCCAATGGCTTATAAGTCACCAAATCGCCATTCCGTCACTTAACAATCCGTTCGTGTTGTGTTTTCATTGTAGATACATACAAACAAACATAAATATTTACATGTCTACGTAGTAGTATATATCGGCGCTGAGTTATAAAATATGCAGCGATAAAAATCATCAACATTCAACATTGTTATTTTACTCTGACTGTCGTGTTTTGTATTTTGTTTTGTTGTTGTTTATTTTTTTTTTTTGCTTCTTTTATATTTGGTTGTGATAAAATCAGCGTATTTTTATACCCAGCGTACTAGTACTAGTACAAGGGTATTATAACTTTGTTGGGATAACGGTTGGTTGTACAGGTATAAAGGAATCGAGATAGATATAGACTTCCATATATCAATATCATCAGGGTCGAAAAAAAATTTGATTGAGCCATGTCCGTCCGTCCGTCCGTCCGTCCGTCCGTCTGTCCGTCCGTCTGTCCGTTAACACGATAACTTGAGCAAATAATGAGATATCTTCACCAAATTCGGCATGCGTACTTATTTGGGTTCAGAATAGATTGCTATTGAAAATGGGTAAAATCGGACCATAACCACGCCCCTTTTTCGATATCGAAAATTTCGAAAAACGTATAAAACGGGTTAATTCAATATCAGAAGCAGCTACAATGATAAAATTTGCAATATGTATTGATTTAGGTGTTCTAAGGCCGATTTTATCAAATTTTTTTAAAAGGGGCGTGGCACCGCCCACATATATTTGAAGAAATTTTCAAATTTTGACTCTCAATAACTTCAGCACAGTTTATGCTAGTACAACGAAATTTTGTAGAGGGCATACTATTGTTGTGTTAAATTCAGATATAGAAAATAAACGAAATCGCTTAGCGACCACGCCTTCTTTTTCATAAAAGTTATATTGAAAGGAGGTGGAAATATTGAAAAGTCCATATCTAATTAACTGATACCGCTATAATAATATAATTTGGTACATACATCAATTTTCATATTCTTTACATTATTTTTGCAAAATTTTGGAAAGTGGGCGTGGCACCGCCCACTTATGAGTCAGGCAATTTTCAAATTCGACTGCTAATAACTTCAGAACGGTGTGAGATAGGTTTACGAAACTAGGTACCAGGCATGTTATGTTTATGTAGAGTACTACCACAGAAAATAAGAAAAATCGGTGAACGACCACGCCCACTTTTGGACTAAAGTTCTCTAAACGAGAGTTAGGAAACCGGAATATGCAATATCTGTTTAACTGATAAAGATATAATGCTAAAATTTAGTACACTCATTCACTTGATGATGTTATTAGTGTTGTTTAAAGGTTTTTTGGTAATGTTTTGGAAAATGGGCGTGGCACCGCCTACAAGTGAATAAACAAAATATCAACATTTCACTATTAGCAAGCCACTGTGAAAATATCATAAAGATCTGCAATGAAAACTGATCTTCAAATAGGGACAAACAACATAATAAAATCCGTGGGCGTGCCACCACCCACTGTTTTAAAATTATGTAAATATTGATTAATGGACACATATATCCGTATATCAAAAATTTCACAAAATACGTTAAAAGTTATGGGCATGGCACGCCTTCTTTTCCAAAGTTATATATAGGACATGGTATCACCATTGAAAAGATTGATTGAGTACTTTTGGCTCATGTAAGCGGTTAATGCTTTATAAGCAAGGAGCGTGGCCGCGCCCACCAAATTCGCTATTGTTTAGGCTGGGAATAGATTGGTTTTTAAAATGGGCGAAATCGGATGAAAACCCCGCCCCCTTTTTCTGGAAACTAACGCTGGGTATTAAATGTTTGGTTCACCCGAACTTAGACTTCCTTACTTGTTTTGTGTAGTATTAGTGTGTGTGTGTGTGCGTGCTTTTTCCATATGACTGACATTTACTCCACGCTTCATGCTCCCTCGCACAGTTACACTCACACCACACTCACTCACACACACACACCGAATTTTATCAAACATTTTTGTTGGGGGTGCATGCACCATACGGTTTTCACGCTGTTTGTCACTCACCAAGTATCCATTAACGTTCATTTATTTGATAGCAGAGCATTTTTGGGATGAGTGTGTTGAGCGTAAAGTAGAGCAAAAGAGAGTGAACAAGAGAGAAGGAGACAATGTGTAGCAATAGCGAGCGTGATTTGAGTATGCACTCACAGCTGATTGCCAGTGTTGGTAATAGATTTATAAGAATTATAAGTTAATGATTTAAATGTTATTAAATTCTTTTTTTTAAATTAATAACTTTGTAACTAAATTCAAGAAGGCATATGTATATGTACATATAAAGAAAATGGGGTCTAACAAAAGTTCGAAAATAAAACCAATTTTCTGTTTCAAATTTTTTAAGTACTCTCAAATATTTTCTCGCCTTGAATGAGCTGTCTGTTTTCAGCGAGTTCTACAGTTTTGTGTTTTTGTCTGTAAATTTGTTCGCGCATCACGCAAAAACCGATGCACAGAATTGAATGCAATTTTCACCGATACATTGCTGGAAGCCCAACTTAAAGTTTAGCTTACATTTATGAGGTCAAAAAATATTTTATTTCCGCTTTATACAGTGGTGGCAATAAAACTTGGCTTAAAATATTTTTAAACATAAACTCAAATAAAAAAAGGAGTATTCGTCTGCATAATATATGTATGTATTTAGATGAAATAAATAACGCAACAGCAACCGAAACCAAAATGCATTTAATTATGTTTGTACGCGCATCACAAAATAATTGCGACATGAAATTGATTGGTTTCTTCAGCGTTGTATTGCTGTAGGTCTAGCTTGAGATATAGCATACATTCTCACGTTGCTGCGAAGCCTTGTGCGACCGCTGGACTCTAGTATCATGTATATTTAGTAGATTTCATAACAGATAATATAACATTCAAATTACTATTTGCTAGGTACATAAGTAACAGCCAAAACGCCTATGAAACTTTAACTGAGTACATAGACACGCCTGACAGTGTTGGATTTCCTGCCTAACGTCAGTCTGATTTAACAAATAAACAAACCAAGTAACAAACTTACCAACAGAAATGTGCGAACAAACAAACAAACAATCAGACGGCCTTACGGCCAGACTGATCGATCTGTTTATACCACTGTGAAACAACTAAAATAATCGAAGTAAGTATTAGTTTGCAATTAGTATAGTCCAACTCAACGCAAACTAGTCCGAAAAGCACCAAATGTGTGCCAAGAAAAAAAAATAAAAGTTTTAAAGAAGAAAGAGTTGGCACAATGTTGGTATAATTTGACTTTGGAACTCCAACCCAGGAGCGGATCCACGGGGGCTACATTTTGTATTAGTTTGTAAGTAGTGTTTTTCCGTCGGAAATCTGAAACAAAATGTTTATATGAAAAAATGTCAGTTTGGTGTTCGGACTAGTTTGGAAGCAGTTTACAACTAGTAAATTTAACGGCAGAGTTCATGCATACAAACATACATACATACATACATCGCATATTGATTGCTGCGACTGCTGCTGCTGCTGCTACTCCAACTTGGATTCTTATCAGTTTACTATCTGTTGGATACATTCATTTATAAAAACACACACATTCATACATACCAACATATAATCTCCAAACACGTGCACATGTTAATATACACACACATACACACATGTATGTATGTACGTGTGTATATGTGCTCATATGTTATCTACAATCTCTAGAAATGAAGAAGGAGGAAACAAAAACAACAACAACAACAAAACAAAAACAAAAAAAAGTAAAACAACGAATTCTGCAGATTGTTGTTATTATTGTTATTATAATTCCTTGAAGTGAATATCAGCAAAATTTAATCACATTCTTAACAAAAACCACAAACACACACATACACACATACATAAGCTTACTTTGGACTGGCAAAGAAATTGTAGAAAAATTGTGGGGTCAGAGGCAGCAAATGAACAACGAAGTTTTATGCCACTTGAGACATACAACAATGAAATCGCACATATATATATACATACATATTTATACTATATATCCGCACAGTAAATCCAACTTTTTGATTTACATATAACTAAATAATCATACTTACAATCAGCGAGTTAACTTAAATAAAATAATGGAGTGTAAGACATACATATGTACATACATACATACTAATACAATAGTAGCACTGCGAGTATAAAAAACAAGTTTACATTGTTTCACTTGAAACAATTATTATTCCCTCAAGATATCAACAATAATCGCAAGCAAACAGCAAAACCAACCATTTACTAGACGTGAAATTTATGTATGTATGTACGTACTTATATTTGTATATTAAGGTGTTTCGTTTTGGAATTAAAAAATTATTACAATAAAAAATAATAAATTTAGTATGATTTTCATAATGTGACATTTTTATATGATTATCTGACATTTATTATTATTGACGGTAGCGTGATGTTGATGATGTGACATTTTTAGTATGATGACATTTCTTATTATAAACGGTAGCTTGATGTTGATGATGTGACATTTTTAGTATGATGACATTTCTTATTATAAACGGTAGCGTGATGTTGATGATGTGACATTTTTAGTATGATGACATTTCTTATTACATATAAACGGTAGCGTGATGTTGATGATGTGACATTTTTAGTATGATGACATTTCTTATTACATATAAACGGTAGCGTGATGTTGATGATGTGACATTTTTAGTATGATGACATTTCTTATTACATATAAACGGTAGCGTGATGTTGATGATGTGACATTTTTAGTACGATGACATTTCTTGCTATTAACGGTAGCGTGATGTTGATGATGTGACATTTTTAGCATGATGACATTTCTTATTATAAACGGTAGCGTGATGTTGATGATGTGACATTTTTAGCATGATGACATTTCTTATTATAAACGGTAGCGTGATGTTGATGATGTGACATTTTTAGTACGATGACATTTCTTGCTATTAACGGTAGCTTGATGTTGATGATGTGACATTTTTAGTACGATGACATTTCTTGCTATTAACGGTAGCGTGATGTTGATGATGTGACATTTTTAGTATGATGACATTTCTTATTACATATAAACGGTAGCGTGATGTTGATGATGTGACATTTTTAGTATGATGACATTTCTTATTACATATAAACGGTAGCGTGATGTTGATGATGTGACATTTTTAGTATGATGACATTTCTTATTACATATAAACGGTAGCGTGATGTTGATGATGTGACATTTTTAGTACGATGACATTTCTTGCTATTAACGGTAGCGTGATGTTGATGATGTGACATTTTTAGCATGATGACATTTCTTATTATAAACGGTAGCGTGATGTTGATGATGTGACATTTTTAGCATGATGACATTTCTTATTATAAACGGTAGCGTGATGTTGATGATGTGACATTTTTAGTACGATGACATTTCTTGCTATTAACGGTAGCTTGATGTTGATGATGTGACATTTTTAGTATGATGACATTTCTTATTATAAACGGTAGCGTGATGTTGATGATGTGACATTTTTAGTATGATGACATTTCTTATTACATATAAACGGTAGCGTGATGTTGATGATGTGACATTTTTAGTACGATGACATTTCTTGCTATTAACGGTAGCGTGATGTTGATGATGTGACATTTTTAGCATGATAATTTGATGTTTCTTACCATAAACGGTTGCACAATTCTGATGGCATGATACTTTTAGTATAATGATCTGACATTTCTTATTAAAAATTGTAGTATGATTTTCACGATGTGACATTTTTACTATGATGATCTGACATTTGTTATTATATACGGTGTGTTTGATAATCTGACATTTTAAGTATGATGATCTGATATTTCTTATTAAAATTGGTAGTATGATTTCGGTGATGTGACATTTCTAGTATTATGATCTGACATTTCCTGTTATAAACGGTAGTATGATTTTTAACTACCCGCACATCATCAAAATCTTACTACCATTTATAACAGGAAATGTCAGATCATCATACTAAAAATGTCACATCACCAACATCACGCTACCGCCACATCACATGTATCGAATCACGATTTTCATAAATGGTATCATATAAAAATCGAGAAAAATATGTGAAGGCCGTATGATCTCTCGGTTACTTGTTCGAAAATGCTCCAACTCAGCAAATGATTAAAACAGTCCTCAGCTGAAAATTTATTCATAAAACTGTTTTTCCTGTAATCTATTAAGGAACGCTAATATTTTTTTAAGAACGCCTCAACGTGGAATCGAATATAAAAAATCAAACCAAAGAAATGAAATAAAGAATAAAGATAAATACAAAATAGCGAATAGTAAGAGAAAAGATGAGATCATATACATTTAGATAAAAAAAATTTAAAAACTGTAGAAGCTTGAAATAAATTTAAAAATATCAAATGGAAAGTATTACTTCCAAAGATAGTACAAGATTGTAAACTATAAAATTGAAAATATAAAATTTAACAAAATTTAAAAAAAACATCATAACTAAATTTTTCAATTCTACGAAAGCAAATTCTAATTATCACCTTTCAAGATCAGATCAAATTCATAAGATTAAAAAATGTCAAAAAGAACGAAAAGGACAACATATAAAAATAATCACTTAAAAAAAAGCCAGCTCCAAAATAGCAAACTAAAATTTCTTATCAAATCGTGCAAAACATAAAAAAAATCATCGACATATAATAAATTGTGAACAAGAAAATGGTCACATTAAAAATATCAAATCATCAGCAAAATGTAAGAAATGTTAAAAAAAGTCGAACTAAAATTAGCAAACGTAAAATATCAGTTTGAAAATGGTGTACAAGAACATCAACAAAAATGTCATATTCAAATGTAATCAAAAATATAAAACTTCGAATACTACCAGCATTTTCTATTCTCCGGCTTCCAATATCACATTAAGGCCATTTCAGCTCAAAAAGCCCTCTTCTACAACTTTTACTACTTTGAAAATAGAAACACCCTAATACTGCTACATATGATCACTTATACTTTCAGTAGCGATAGTGATGCAAATTTTTTTTTATTAACTGCGCGTTATAAGAGTCTTCGAGCTGCAGACAAAAAAAAAACAACACTACAACAAACACTAAAACTCTATCAACACTATAGTTCAGCTTGTCGAGTTGTGGTTTCTGTGTGCACTGAGCCATTGCGTTAAGCTCTCATTGAGTCAGAAGTTATCTGTGACTTGACTCGATTCTAGTGAAGAGCTGGTGTTTGTGGGCGGTCGAATTGTGCACCGATTTCTTTAACAAAAAGTATTATCGTGAGCACATTTAAAACTTGGATTTTTGTTTGACTAATTGAAATTTCTAACTATTTTAGGACTAATTTGTTGTTGTAGTGGCCGAAGTAGTAGTAATTTCAGTTTGATAAGGCAAAAAGGTCCCTTCTCACTCATCGGAGGGTTAATCGCACTAGCGGTCTTCAGAAGTAATCCGAAATTCAGAATTTTGATCACCAACTTTAAGTAGGTATCTGAAGTATCAAAGCTCAGTGAAAACTCTTTACGCATACTATTCATAGACGTTAATATTTGTAGCTTCGCAAGTTCAATAAAAACGAGTTTCATTATATTTCTCTCATGCGATATATCATATCATAAAAGCGATTAAGGTTATGTTTGGCCTAGTTCCGATAGATTTGTATGGCTCCAAAGAAGTTCTAGCGCAGTCAAAGTTGAATGCACCTCTGTCCTAACCCGACATAAAATTTGAATATCCTACTATACTGGAGTCATACCGAAACTTTTAGCCAGATCGGCTACACTTTTCCATCTTTGCCCGGGACGCGCTCTGTATTATACGGGTTTGGCATTTGTGGTGGTGTATTTTTCAAACTGATTTTCCTAATTATAGTTAATGTTTTTTTTTAATTTTATTTGATTGACTGCTCTCCAGCTTAGCTAGACCTTGAAGTGAGACAAACTTCCTAAACTTGCGCATTTATATTACAGATTATATTCAACGCGTGATTGAAAGTTTCCACTTCAAACTTATTGCAAATTTATTTAAATATTTTTCTTGTATAATATATTTATTAATTTCAAATTTCTTGCTTGCAGGTGATTGTTCCGAAACAACAGACGAGATGACAACCGATAGCAGAGGTGAGTAAAGTTCGAAATTGATTTAAAATTAAATCTTTTTGGACTTAAACAAAATTCAAAAATAGAAAAAAAACATTCTTTAGTATGCTAGAAAATTTAATCATTTGCGAATATAAACAAACATATAAATTAGGCAATCATTAAGTAGCGTAATTAAAATAAAAAAATAATGTTATAATGGACACATAAAATGTTTAATATATTTCGCTATTCAATGCACCCGTAGATCTACAGTGAGGGGCATAAGTGTATATACAGTCGATTTCTGAGATTTTCACAAATTTTTGTCTTAACAAAATTATTTATGGGATCTAAATAGTACTAGAACCATACTTTTTTTTGTAATTTACATTAAAAGAAATTTTATTGAAATTTTGAATATTTTTTCAAAGGATTTAGAGATTTTTTTAGGATGCAGTTTTGTAGCCCAATATATATGTATGTATGTATGTGTATATTATTTTTGCTAATTTATTTTATTGGGTGTTTCTGTATTTTTCCCCATACAATTTTATGAGCGCAATCTATTTCATATGAAAGAAAGCATTTTAGCACATCGCAAAAAATTGCCAAAAACATGCGAAATTCGTCACAAACTTCAAGTTAACAAGTTATTATATTAAAATTCACAAAACTGCATAATCGACAAAATTCTGAAAATTAGGTGAAAAAAATTCAAAATTAAAAAAAAAAATTTTTGAATTTCACTAATTTTGTGAATAAGTACTTTTAAACAAAATTTATTGTTCTTGTATTAGCCATTGAGCCTTTTTTTATATAGACTTTTTTTAAATAATTAAATTAAATAAATGAACGAATGCCAAGAAAACGAATAGTCCAATACTTTTGTCCGACACTGTACATATCTACAAACACACATAAAAAAGTCTCAGCCACAAAATATTTATGCTAGCCATTGGAGTTTACTATCAAAATAAGTCATAAAATAATGAAATTAAATTTCACACCCAAACTGAAAAAGGGATGTATGATAAAAAAAACAAGTAAGGTAGACTAAGTTCGGTTGGAAAACCGGCAAAATGAACTAAGTTGTGTGATATTGTAGCGTGAAGTAAAATGCAATTTAAAATTATTTATTGCGATACGAAAGCCTCAGCCTCATACCGAATTAAACGAAGTTCCCTAAGCGCGGCAGTGAAAATTTGATATGCTTACGTTCTATAAAAGGGGCGTGGCTAGGAGTTGATTATATGTACATATATCGTTCTATAAGTATAACAAAATTTCAACAACACTATGCTAGTACAGATTTTAAATATCAATACTTGCAGGATCTGTATTACAGTAATAGAATTTAAACCACAGTTTTTCGAATTTTTGTTTGTCTGTCTAGATGTTTGTGCGCGCATCACACAAAAACGGTTGCATATATTTGAACGCAATTTTCAGCGAAGTATTTCTAAAAATGTAACTTAAAGTTTAATATCAATTTTACTACACAGTTATGCGGCACAGTGGTGGCATTAACAGTTGGTTCAAAACACTTCTTATTCATAATTTCAAATTTAGACGAGCCGTTTTTTGTACATAATAGATATCTAGTATGTAAATAGAGTAACTGAAGCAAAAATTATTATTTTTCTATCTTTCTGTTTATATGTATGTATGCATGTATGTATATTTGTGCGCGCATCACTAAATAACTACTGCATGAAATTGTATGATTTCTTTGCCGATATATTGCTGAAGTTCTCTCTTGAAATATTGCAAACATTTTTTTGTTGTTGCATCATTATTGGTTTTACTGGAGTGCGTGGCGAAGCCTCTTACGACCGCGGTCATTTTTGTTCAATATTCGTATCAAACGATAGGTGCTAAAAAGTGCTACAATGAGCAATTTGATTAAATTCCATATCTGAACTGGTTTTGGAGATATAACGATAAAAGTCAGGCGCAGTCTATTATAAGTTCTGACACGCACCGAAGGCTACCTCGCCTAGGCTTGCTTTTAACACTTTGAGCCCCGCGTGTCCACCGGTGGTCATTTTTTTTCTGCACCGGGGGACCGCGTGCTGACCAAGGGTTGTGCATTAGTTGACATCCTGGGACCGAAATTTTTTTACTTAGTTTTATTGATTTTTTTGCAATTGGGGTAACTTTGTGATAATTATTTTTGATAAGCCAAATGTATTTTTCTTGTTTTTTCATGTTTGTTTTTGTGACCACCGGTGGCCTATTTCACTATTTTTTAGGCTTTGGCAGACCAAATTACAAAGTCCAAGTCAAAAAGGTTTACCTCCTGGGACCGAACTAATTTTATTTCAATGGAAAATGTATGCAGAACGTTTCCACCGGTGATCACAACGTTGGTAAATGTTGGTGGTCACGATGTCCCATAATGTAAATCGACAAATGTCCACGGGTGGTCACATTGTCCCAACCGCAAAAACATAAATGTCCACCGGTGGTACACGCGGGGCTCAAAGTGTTAATAAGGAAAGATTTTTTAATAATTTCGCAGACAAATTATAATTCCTCTCACTTTACTGAGCACAACTAGTTATAAAAAGGGTTTCTCCTACAAATGTGACCCAAAACGTGTATGCGCTTAGCAGTTAGGCGGGTTAAATAAAGTAAAGTTAAACATAATCTGTATTGTCCATCGCCACTTGACTAAAGCCACCATACGACTGAGTACCTTCATTAAAATCAATCAATAATAAAAAAGCGCATTTAAAAATGGCACTAAAAAAGCTTAAAGCGCTTAAGCGAAAAACGAACAAAGTCGGCTATTGAATGGTCGTAGATAAGCACACGTGTGCGTGTGCATTAATGTATGTATGTATGTATGTTAAAAAAGTAATTTCAACTAATAAACAGATTTATATGCATTAATGGGCTGGTGGGTGGGCTTGATCTATATGCTTCTGCTGGTCATTGAAATGTCGGCATTGGTCCAAAAAGAGTTGGCTGTGCAAAGTCGCGTGCTAAGCAACAGATAACATTTTATATAGCCATTTATATGTATTTGTATGCGTGTGAAAATTCAAAGTTTATCAGCATCTACAACAGCGGTAGAGCAGCAACATCATTTACACTGACCAGTTTTTATCCTTTTTTTTCGTCACCAACATCAGCATGAGCATCATCATTCCACCAGCCATGCGTTCGCATTATTTTGCCAATAAAAATTTAATCTTCTTCGATCCTAACGCCGTCGCTTACACACACACACACACACAGAGAGTGTGCTTTTGACAATCCTGCCGTTTGCATATTTTCATTTGGTTTGGTGAAATGCACATTAGGGTGGGTTTGTAGTATGGAAATATGTATAAGTTTGTACTAAATAAAAAAAAAAAATGTAAATCTTACTCAACTATTTTCAAACTTATGTATTAAGACCTTAACGCTGTTAGAAAAAAAAATAAGTACAAATTAATTAGCTGGCAACCCTAGTTGAAAATGTTTTTGTCGAAATACGATATGAAAAAAAGTTTCGTTTGATTAACATATGAGCAACTCACTCAATTTTAAATATTTCTAAATATGTGGCAACGCCGCAAAAACTTATGAGTGGCAACACTTAAATGCGAAAATTAAAATTGTAGTGCATAACTTCAAAAGCGTTGTAAATGTGTCAAGTAATTTTCGAAATAATATAGGGCATGCCAAACAATAAATATGAGATTACGTGGCAGCCCTAGGTGGTACCTATACTTTTTTTTTAAATACCACATAACATACCACTCCCATATTGGGCATCAGCTGCTTTCATTACAAAAAAAAAAGGGATATGTGGCATCCCCATTAAAACCTTCCAAAAATAAATATAATGAGTTTAGGTGGCAACCTAAATTTTTTTTAAATACGACATAAAATACCTCTCCTATATTGTGTATCAACTGATTTCATCACAAAAAAATTCAGATATGTGGCATCAAATACAAACATTCTCAAAATATTTAACAAAAGGGACCTGAAAATTAAAATCAAATCAGCACACCCTAATGCATTCTTCCTTACTAGTTTTTTGTTATTTTAATACCAAAGCTTTATCTCTCGTAAAAACACACCAACCAGCGTTGAAGCGAAAGCGTCGGCCAATTGCAGCACAGAACAGCGGGATTTTGTCAAAGGATATGAACAAGTATCTAGTATATTCGTATCTATGGTATGAGATTTGTTAAGCGTGTTTTAATAATTTTCGCACTTCTGTTGTTGGTGTTGTTTGGTGTGGGTTGTTGGTTATGTTTGTGTTGATAATTCACACGCAACCCTATTTTGGCTTTTTTGTTACTTTTTTAAATCCTTTGACTTTTTGTCATTCGGAAATTGACTATGATATACTTGACATAACCTATTCACCCCACTGTCTGTCAGCACATTGTCTGACTTTTGTTGTTATATCGTAAATGTGTATATATGTTTGTATATCTACATATGTATATGTACATATATTGCAGAGCATCCCTCTTTTTCTACAATACCTCTGTGTGAACTTTTTTTCATTTGCAAAGGGGGTGGATGTCTATGTTTTGGGCTCTTGTGAGGGCCGTCGATGTCAAGCCAATCAATATAAACCCACTTCAAAAAAAGCAGCAACCATTCAAGTAAAAATTCCCACAAAAGGCATAATTAGTATTTATTTAACCGGGTTTAACTTGGTAATGTGAGATATTTTCAAATGGGACAGTTCTAATACTGTGTGACGCTAAGCCGTAGTTAGCTAATTTCGTGCACACTTTTCTTATTAGCGACTCTTAGAATTTGGTCTGATAAAATCTGTTGTTGAGGTTTTAATTTTTTATTGTTGATTATGAACAGACATACATACATATCTTTAGTTTATAAAAGACTGCCTTGCCTTCTTTCCTTTCCAGATGCTATTATATGATGAAGAAGAGAGAATGATAGTGATAGTGATAGTGATAGTGATAGTCATGGTGATATTGATAGTGATAGTGATAGTGATAGTCATGGTGAAATTGATAGTGATAGTGATGGTGATAGTGATGGTGATAGTGATAGTGATAGTGATAGTGATAGTGATAGTGATAGTGATAGTGATAGTGATAGTGATAGTGATAGTGATAGTGATAGTGATAGTGATAGTGATAGTGATAGTGATAGTGATAGTGATAGTGATAGTAATAGTGATAGTGATAGTGATAGTGATAGTGATAGTGATAGTGATAGTGATAGTGATAGTGATAGTGATAGTGATAGTGATAGTGATAGTGATAGTGATAGTGATAGTGATAGTGATAGTGATAGTGATAGTGATAGTGATAGTGATAGTGATAGTGATAGTGATAGTGATAGTGATAGTGATAGTGAAATTGATAGTTATGGTGACGAATATGGAAAATTTTCATTCTCTCTCAAAACAAACATTCGTTACGGACTCAAATTTCAGGAAAAGTTGTAAATATGTAGATCTCCTTGAAATATTTCCGCCTAAAAACGAAAACGATCATGAAACTGCATTTCAATTCACTTATAATCAAATTAAATAGATCAGAATTGTCACATTCAATTATTTTTTTTTTTACTTTACACCGCTTATTACCACCAAGGTGAATTGGCATTCCCTCTTAACTGATTTTTTATTAGCCTCAATCCCTATCATTTGTAAACAATCAATATCTTGAAACCAACTTCAATGCATGTAAAAATGTCTGTACTCGTTTGAAATGCTAATAATCATGACATTTTATCGCTATTTAACGAACTGTCAAAGTGTCAAGTGGAATGTTGAGTACCAATAGTCTATTGGTTTACGAATATTGAATAAATAAAAGTGATGCTGTCAAATTGTTGGCAATGAAATAAGAGAAACTTGCAAAACAAATCAATCATACATTCTGTTTGTAAATATATATAAAATGTGCATATCATTGTGTGACTATTTGCTTGTTTCTGTATCAAGTATTTGATTTGTTCGATGGATATGCGTTTGCCAATAAATGAACAAATTTTGTTTCATTTCTTATCAAACATCTCTACCACTGCCAGGGAAAGGTCGAAATGACTTGAAATTTTACGGTGGCTAATTTGCCTTCATACAGTGTGGAGGCCACAGTCTCCATCGAAATATCCTAGGAAAAGACGAAAACTCAAATTTTCTTCTAAAGATTTCAATATAATTTCGGGTTTGCGTTTGTCTATTAAATTTCGCATATTCTTCTGCTTTTCTTCCTCTTATTCATCCTATCTCTGTCACTACCACTAACACTAACACTATCACTATCACTATCACTATCACTATCACTATCACTATCACTATCACTATCACTATCACTATCACTATCACTATCACTATCACTATCACTATCACTATCACTATCACTATCACTATCGCTATCACTATCACTACCACTTACACTAACACTAACACTAGCACTATCACTATCACTATCACTATCACTATCACTATCACTATCACTATCACTATCAATATCACTATCACTATCACTATCACTATCACTATCACTATCACTATCACTATCACTATCACTATCACTATCACTATCACTATCACTATCGCTATCACTATCACTACCACTTACACTAACACTAACACTAGCACTATCACTATCACTATCACTATCACTATCAATATCACTATCACTATCACTATCACTATCACTATCACTACCACTAACACTAACACTATCACTATCACTATCACTATCACTATCACTATCACTATCACTATCACTATCACTATCACCATCACTATCAGTATCACTAACACTAACACCATCACTATCACTATCACTAACACTAACACAATCACTATCACTATCACCAGAGTCTTAAATGTGCCGCTTTTTGCTCTACATTCAAACTAAAAGTCCAAAGAGGCCTAGAACAGACCCCAAACAAATCTTGAACCAGATTGGTTGCTACATTCAAACTAAAAGTCCAAAGAGGCCTAGAACAGACCCCAAACAAATCTTGAACCAGATTGGTTGCTACATTCCACACATACATACATATCTTATTCACGATTTCCCTAACGAGTAAACAAGAAGACTAGAGTCGGTATTGAGTATGGTCATCCCACTCTAAACACATCACAAGTAAATAGTATGACCTGCCATATCTCTTTAGAACTCCAAGATAATTTTGCAATTTATTCCTTCATTTTTACAGACGTGATTTATGAGTACAAAAACACTCGCATTTATCAGTTTTTCGCATTTCCAATCTCATCGAACAGCTCGCATTTTTGGTTACAACTCTTACGTTTTCTATGACATACCCCTACATCAGCTCATGCTCTAATTCCAAATGAATTAAAGTATATTAGTTATGAACTGAGTAAAGTTAGATAAATTGTAGAGAATTATTATTATGCCAGGATGAAGGTGTGGATGCTTAGCTTTGATGTACAGGTGTAGCCATTTGTATTGGCATGATAGCTGGGAAGTTAAGGATATTATTTTTTTAATCGTAAAGTCATTTAAGTAGAAGAGGATACGCAAACTAGCCTTTGAGTACGAGTACAAAATTGGAATGATGAATAGTGTGAGAGCTTCGATAAGCTTTACTAGGCTTTTGAGGTTGTTCTTGAAGTTTTTTACTCCTAGTCCCGCCACATTTTACGGGTATTTTTATATGTATTTCGGAGGTCTAGCACTGCTAAAAGTAATTTTGAGCCTGAACCCACTTGACTTTATACCTAGTAGAACTGGTATTTGGAAGTCATTAGGTACTTGAATCGGAGTTAAATGACTCCTCTTTCATATTCAGTATTATCAAATCTAGTAAATCAACATCAGTTTCCCAGGAAAACGATATACTTTGCTATTACAAGACAGATGTCGCAATCAATCGGAAATTCTGAGTTCTTCTGGCCACTTTGAGGTTCTCATGTGTAACCTGGTAATATGGTAATCAGATTATTTTGATGTCAAACTCAGGTAATCAGAATCAGCAGCCAAGTAACCAAAATAAGCTTCTAATTAGTTCTTGTTAAAGCTTTTTCTTCAGAGAACACAGTTCTTCCAGAGAGGCTTTGATTGATTAGTCAGCTGAGAACTAAAGATGACTCAAAGTGCAGTATCCATTACTTATCAATTGCACCTCGTTGCAGTTTAAGACCTAACTGTGGAAATATACAAACAACCAAGTACTTATGGCGAACACTGTACTTACATAAATATACACGTTAAGTCGTTAAAGAAAACGGATGTATGACTACTTACTGCATGAATAACTGTGGTTTTGCCTTCTTGTCGCATGACCCAACCAAGGATGATGTACAGACATAGCAATGCGCTGGATAAACGAACCGCAAAGAGGAAATGTCGAGCTATTGGTACATTGCAAAAGGGTGGCCCGCGCGTCAACTTGAAAATGTATTATAATATCGTCTGGTCGGTAGAGATAAGAATACTTATCCGAAGGATTATGCGTACACATACACACACACACACATACATACATACATAAGTACAAAGAGAGATGACATAAACTGAATTTGTGTAAATTTGTTGGAATTGAAGTGAGTGAGTGAGTGTGCGGCAAATTTGTGTAAATATTGCTTGCCCCCTTACCCCCTCCCACTGCTGCATGTTGGTTGACCAAAAATCATCAAATATCAAGCTTCAGCTTCACTTAACTCCACTGGCCTGTTGCGATATGAATTCGATCCTACTTTGCCACCACTCTTTTGCACTCCGCAATGTCCCACAAACGATTCTCTGCTCTCACGTTAAATTATTTGGATTGTCAGTTAGCTAGCTGTTGATTTTGCTGGTGCTAAGATTTTCATCAACGATAAGCTTTATTATTATTTCATCGTTTTTCTTTTCTTTGCTGTTCCTTTTTTTTATTTTTGTTGGCTGCTTGTTTGTGCTGCAAAAGGATATTTCATATTTTAAACTAACAACGGCTAACTATGGTATGAAAGGATTAAATGACTATTTGGCAGTTTGGACGCTTGCGCAAACATGTGTTTGTATAAAATTGTGTGTACACAAATAAGTTTGTGTGGTTTATTTGTTCTGAAATGTGTATGTATGTATGTGAATGGGTGTGTTTGGTGGGTCATATCCGGTTTAGCGCCTGTGCAGTTTTGCATACCAACTCTCGCTTTGCTTACCCGGACATTTTTGTGATACTAAAAAGAAGTTAAAATGGTAATTTATTATTAAATAAGTATGAATTTTTATTTACACACCGTACCATAAATACACTCTGAAGCATAAAGCTGTGTTGGTGCATATATGTATAGGGTAAGTTGTGACAGATTCGGCAAATTTGTATAACTTTCACGAACATAAAATGGTGTAATAACTTTGGTCCGATGTTTCTTAGCATATGAAGCAGAAATAGACCCACCAACAAGTCTATCAAAATAATCAGTGAGATTTTATGACTAAAACACATGGCACCCAAACAATCGATTATTCCGATAAATGGATTTCAAACCATAACTCCTTCAATTTAATAGATAGAAACGTTATATTTTGCGGCTACTATATTTATAACACATGCAAGATGTCTAGAGGAAATCAGGCAGATTCGAATAATACAAAACAAAGCTCCCAAATAATCGATAATTTCGATAAACGGTTTTTGGGCAATAACTCTTGCAATTTAATAGTTAGAAACATAATATTTTTGTAGTTATTGTATTTATAACATACATATGTAGTGTGTGTAGTGGAAATCAGTGGGATTGGACTAGCACAACATATAGCTCCCATATAATCGATTGTTCCGATAAACGGACCTTGCAACTAAAAAGCTAGGAACATAAAAATTTGCGGCTGCTGTATTTACTACGTACACAATATGTTTAGTGGTAATCATCGAAATTAGACCAAAATTTCGTATACAACCCGTTTTTCCCTTCAAATGCGACTTTACTGAATGTACCCCACTTTACCCTATAATATGTATGTGTTACTGTGATTTTACGTTGATAAGGCACAACCACTAAAGTGGGCTGAATAATATTTGCCTGGTATAATTCAAGCTCATATGTTCGCGAAGCAAAAAGTCTAAATGTATGCACATTTAAATATTTACTTTGCCACTTAATACTAAATAAAATACAGACATATGTATTTTTTGTAAAGGCAATTCCTTGACTTGTATTTAATATTCACCGCTTCCTTGTTGCTATCGTTCTTACCAATTCGTATTAGCTGTTTGCTGTTTACGCTGTCACTGTCGTACAAATGGACGATGGCCATGTGCGATAAGACTAAATGGAATTTCGGTTATACCAAATTTGGTTGTCACACTCACACACACACATATGTACGCTCACGCAGCAACTCACGCATGTTGTGATTCGTAAGAAAAACTCGTAATGTGCGTCAGGAAGCATTTTAAGAATTTCAAATATTTAACGGTTGTCATTATTTGAAATATTTTTAATATCGAGAAAAGGTTTGTGACAAAAATTGCTGTTTTAATATTCGGGTTGAAATTCGCGCACGACTAAATTAATACGAAATTATGGGACATGACGTGGGCCTACTAGGGATGCCAATTTTTTTTTGGATTTTAGGAACTGATTTTAGTACCGAAGCAATGTAACAACAATTCAATATTTTTAATTTTCTTTTTTTAAACATTGTTATTTCATTAACATTTTTTTCAATTTTGGGTAAATTTTTTTCTCTGTAGTTTTTAAAATAGATCAATTGATAAACATACTTTTTATAAAATAAGGTGCGTTTTTGTTTTTAAAAATTGTTTTTATCGGGCAATAAAAGAAAAACTGCACATTTTTTAAGTTTAAAATGCGACCAAGGGCTTTGAAATGTTTAAAAAAGTCTGTAAAAAATGTAAGCCTTTTACGAATAGAATTAGTTGAAGCCACAATCAACGACTTAAATTTTTGAACGCCGTCATTGAGTGAGATTTTTCTATGAATTTCTACTGAAAAGTTATTCAGCAAAGTCACTTCCCAACGAGCACCAATTAACAGAGAATAAAACAAAAACTCTTTTCGAGATTTTATACCAACAATTTGCTAGTGTTTTACGGCCTTTATATTTGAATTATCCGGGTTCGGTACGAGCTTAAGACATATTAATCATTTTTTCTGCAGCAAAAAATTATTGTTGTTTTGGGTTTTTTTTTTAAATTAAAGTCAATGATATTTTTTTTTATAGAAATTAGTAAAGCTTTTATGATATTAATTCGCTATTGCAAAGAGAATTAAAGTCAATGGCTTTAATTCTCAAAATGAGTTGACTTAAATTCACTTTGCATGAATGACTTTATTTCACAAAATAAATTGACATTAATTCTCTTTGCATAAGCGAATGACGTTAAAAAATAGTTTGACATTAGTTCTCATTGTAAAGGCGAATTAATGTTAGTGGCATTTGTAGTCGTTAGTTTCTGTCACTATTTAAATTAAATTATATATATTTTGATCCCTATTACAACATCCGCAATCGACATTTTGTCATAACAATATTTATCACGATATTGGCATCCACTAGCTTTTTTTTTTCGATTTTCGATTATTCGCAATCAGCTGTTTCGCAAAGTAAACGACACACAATTTGCAGTTGTTTTCTGTGTCGTCAAATAAAAGCATATAATTTGAATATTTTACTAAAAATTTAAATAACAATATTATATCCATATTATTATTATTAAAAAATGGCATTTGAGTACTTAGAGTACACAGGATGAGAAATCTTATGCCCGAATCGTTATAGATAAGTTAGTGAATCGCATATTTTATAATGCACGCGACAGAATCGCTATTGAAAATTTCGAAAAATCGACCCGAATTGAATCGCTAAAAGTTAGTGAATTCCACTACAGAAAGCATAAAGCTAATTGCAGAATATTCAATTGTAATTCAGAAGCTGTAAATTGTAATTCAGAATAATTTACTGTAGTTCAGAACTTATGGTTTTTGAAGTAAAACTGATAATGCTGAAATACATTTTACAGCTTCTGAAGTACAATGAGCTTTTCTGAAAGTTCTTTCACGACGTCTGAATTGCTATTGACTATTTCAAAATTCCTTTTACAATTTCTGAAATATACTCTGAAAAAGGTAATCACTTTTAATTAGTCTATACTCCGTTCCTGCTAGCAAAAAATGTTTGTTGGGTAGCATAGCCTCTGTGTTGCCATGCGACTTTTCGCAATCAACACCTTTATTTGAGAGCCCACATTATTGTTGGCCTTTTTTTTTGTATACTTTCTAAATTTTTATTTCGCTTTGTATTTATCATGCCCAAATACTTGGCCTCAAAAGCATTTCATTTGTTTTAGTTTTATTTAAATTTTATTTTTTACTTATTTTATTATTATCATTATTTTGTTTTATTTTTTTTTTTTTTATTTGGCTTCTTGAGCCTGCATTCCGGCACATTCTGCTTATTTGTAAGATATTTATTGCCTTCGATTGTAAAGCGATAAAAGCGCACACGTAAAGGTGTGCACATTTTCGTTTGGAATTGGAGGTTGTGGCATGGACAATAAAAACAAAAACAACAACACCAACAATAAAAACAAAAACAATAGTGACACAAGCAACAGTACAAGACTATTGTTATTATTGTTGCTTATTGGCTTTAAACGAAAAAAGCAAAAAAAAAAATTGATAGTGACTTTGGCAGATTTTTGAGGGCCGATACACGTCAGAGAAGACGGCAACAACAGCAACAAAAATTACTAGCACTGCTTACCGCTACAGCAACAATAGTAGCCAACACTATAATGTGCTTCTTCTTCTTCTTCAGCTGTTTCCAACCCAATGCTTCATCGACTGTTTGCTGTACGAATTGTGCTGGCGAGTAGGTCGAGATCTCCACACCGCCCTCACTGTTATTATCGTTGATATGGTGGGCCTGTCAAACTGCGAACAAAAAGCGCACAACGCACCATCATCAATACCAACAACAACAACCAACAATTGGTATAACAATGTACGCGTGTTATGTTGTTAAATTCACAATAAAATTGTACAATCAATGCACCGCCGCTTCGCACAAATGGTTTGTTTTCACAATTTGGGAGCTGCATTGGTGGCGGCAGCGTACATTGGGTTGGTATTGAAAATTATGTGCGCAAAAATTATTTGAAATTAATGAATTTGGCATCGAAATGTTTGGCGAAATCAAGGGTAGTGTTGTTGTTGTTATTTTTTGTTTTAGCAACAAAATCACTCCCCGAAGGTTTTGGGGAGTGTTGTCGAAATAACAGTCCTTGGTCGGATATGAATCCGGTACGCTCCGGTACTCCCTTGCGGTACTGCCCGACTGTCGTAGTAGCGATTTGTTATGACCAGTGCAACCTTCTAGGTCATGTCATCCCTCCTTCCGAAAGAAAGAGAAGAGGGATAATGAGAGGTGGGAGTCATCATATCCGTAGATCAACCATCGAGTTGCACCTCATTACCTTTGTGCATATTAGCCGCCAGTTGCGACCGGTATGCCTACCGCGGGCATATTCTAAACCCCTAACCAGCAGGGGACTTTGTCTTTATTGGTTGGTATTGTGGACAACCCCTCCCCCTTTCCCTTCAGAGTTCAAGTAGTCATATTTTTCAGGAAGTGTGGATAAGAGATGTCTTCGAAATTTAATTAAAAAAAATGTGTGCCCTCCCCATTCCAAAAATCCTAGATCCATCACTGAGCATGGCATACAATGTTACCGAACTCTGCGATGCTCCGACATTTTTTGTTAGATCATATTTTTTAAGAACCTTCAACACAGTGCGTCTATCCAAAAGCTTGTCTTATCCCAAAAAATTATGCTCAAAAAAAAAGTTCCTCTATCCCACTGTGCAGTATTCGCAGTAGCATTAACGGTATCGACTGTAACTCTTCACAGCCGAAGTTGGTTGCGATTATGCCGCGTGTGAGCTGATGGTGATGGTGTAATGACGACAACATGAAAACGACCAGAAAACGTGCTGGCAACTATACGAAGTGGTTTGCATGCTGTTGTTGTTGTTTACGTCGTTTGCGCTTCGCTTGCCACTTTCTTATCAATTTAAAGAATCAGCGTATGCCGCTGCGAGTAGCGCGTCATTGATGGTAGCTGATAAGCCATTTCTGTCTACTTCTCCCCCATCTTTATTTTGTTAAATTTTATTGCAAATTTTGCTTCATAATCGCCAACCAAAGTTGCCATTTCAACGCATACAATACGAACTAAGCTTACTGCAAGACGCCGACTTTGAGTGAGTTTTTTTTTTATTGCAGCAATATTCGCATATTCCACACTGCTAGCAAAGTCTATGGCAGGGTGGCGGGGTGGCGTGGTGGCGCGGTAAAACGTCTCATATGCGCACACCGTAGGCGTAGAATGCAATAAACAATCGAATAATTTGGTATTCCCGCAGCAATTCGTTCGCGTTTAGCGATATTGTCGCTCAATCTCGTGCGTTCGTGGTTCAGCACTTTGTTACGAATATGTACCTACTACTGTGATTACGACTCTTCTTCTTCTTTGTTTTTTTTTTTCAACCAACTTGCACGCCTGTTTGTCTACGGCTAGCTTTCGTAGTCTGTTGCGCCTAAGTCTCATATCCCCCCTCAGCGAATTTTGCACGCCTTTACCACTTCATAATCCGCGCGTTAATCGCCGCATTCGCTGAGGTCACTTTGCACCATCAAGCGCGCTTAACAACGCGACGCCCAGCAGTCAGTCCTATTAAAATAAAGCACGGGACTATGTATGCATGAGTCGAATGTAGTGTTTGCGTATCGCGTCCATCTGCCAGTTTTTGCCAATTCTTTGAGGTTTGCAATTGTAGTTGCTGCTTATTTCCAAAACTGATTGCGCACTGATAGCCCTGCCGACTAGCAGCAGACTAGCTTAACTTGCGTTGTATGGCTTGCACTTTTGTATGCGCAATATTTCGGCTGAAAGTTTTATTTGCGCGATATCTCTTGGGTTAGGCTTCCTGGCATTAAATGTGATTTTCCACCTCATCTTACGTTTGTGATTTTTTTGTTGTTTAGTTTTGTTTTTAGTTTAGTTCCTAGATCTCATTGTCAGTTTACGGAGGGAAAATAAATGCAACAATAAAATTCTACCATTGCCGCCAGCTTGTCTAGTTCGACAATGGTTGTATAGAAGATTGGCTAGATTTAGTCTTAAAGGTTTGTAAGATAAAATTAAAGACGAAATACAATAATGGCGAAACGGCGACCAATGAAATTAGTTCAATTAGCAGGTACCTCAACGTACCAGACTATGGGTTCCCTAACGCCTCTGAGTCACCTTCCTGTATTATTGTTTTTCGAGCTCCACCAGGGGATATCAACTTCCAACCTAACAGGTTAGAGGGCTAAGAACAAGATAATCAGCAAAATTGGGTGTGAGTTTGTGATCGCTAACCGCCGATATTTTGCACAGAGATCCAAATTAGACATTTGACCTCTCTATGCCCAAGAAGTTTGAGCCTGGATATCTTTGACTTTATTTGTATTGGCTTTTGCAACGACCAACGAGCTATATTCATGGCTTGCACTAACCTGATAAAATTTATTAGTCGAGCTCCAGCGCTTGAATGAGCTCGCTGTCTACTGCACACTACAGGTTTGCTCAAACTTTTAAAGTCTAATCCCGAGTGAGGGGAACTAAAACAGCTACCTCGGAAAGTCTAAGCAGTACTGGTACTTTAATGCATATGTGGTAGTTCCACCAAGAGGCTTCACCACAAAAAATTAGCTTCCTAGCATTACTCGTAACTTTTGTTGCATCAGTTTTTTCTTTCATTGCGCTACCGTAGGCAATTTATGTCAATGACGTTAATTCCATTGACATTATGACACCTCGACAATTCTGTTCTACTAATTTCATAGTAGTTCCCGAAAATATTCGAAAATTTTCTTGGCGTGGAAGTGAATCCACATTCTGCTATTTAGACTCAACTCAAGAAAATATTCTTTGCCTCGCTGTAGAAAGCGCTAATATGGAGCTACTGCGCAAAAACCAAATTTTTAATTAGTCACAAAAAATTAACACCTTTTTGAGACTTTAAAGCAATAAGGCAAAAAGCGTTACAAAAAAGGAAAAAAAAACTTAAGTCAGTATCAGATCGAGAATAAGTGAATTTGGCCTGTACGGTTAGCAGGCAAGCAAATCACATTGACACTATCACAAATTGGCAAAACGAAGTGGAAGAGAATATACAATACGAGTATATCCATAGTATAGACGAAGTAGCAACACAATTCGAACATTTGTTTGCGACTATGAATTCCCCGTGAAAAGCTTATCAATGGATCAAAAGAATTTAGAAGAATAGGTGCTAAAACACGTAAACAAAAGCACAAGCAAACACGGTGTAATCAATGAAAAGCAAGCAAAAAGTTTATGGACGACTTGAAATGAATATTATATACCCAAATGCCGATTTGAACTTAAATAGTACGCACTGAACATGGAAAATCCAAGACGTGAAATTATGTTTAATTTTTTAATTTTCTTTACTTATTTTATTTCATTTCATTTCATGTTATTTTTTTTATTTTGTTTTATTTTATTTTATTTTTTTTTATTTTATTTTATTTTATTTTATTTTATTTTATTTTATTTTATTTATTTTTTATTTGATTTAATTTCATTTCATTTCCTTTCATTTCATTTCATTTCATTTCATTTCATTTCATTTTATTTTATTTTATTTTATTTTATTTTATTTTATTTTATATTCGTTTATTTTCATTTAATTTATTTTATTTTATTTTTTTTTTTTATTATTTTATTTTTTTTTATTTTTTTTTTTTTTTTTATTTTATTTTATTTTATTTTTTTTTATTTGATTTAATTTTATTTTATTTTGCTACATTTTATTTATTTTATTTTACTCCATTTTATTTTATTTCGTTTTATTTTATTTTTATAAGAGCACATTTACATATATCGTCTTTAAACTTCTTGCTCACAAAACGAAGTCACTGTGCTGTTTTTGTTGTTTGACTATATCTTTTCATTTCATTTCATTTGACTGAAAAAAAGGCTGTGCGATATTCAAACTCGAGTAAATCACGAATAGTTGGCGAGTTTAAGATATGGCAACGTTGATTATTTGCACTTCACGCCGTGTGCAACCTATTACGGATTGTTGTTATTGTTGCTATTGTTGCTGTTGTTGTTGTTACTGTTATTCTTACAGTTGTTACAATAACCAAATGCTGGCAGCTGCTGACTGGCTGGTAGCTGGTGGGCTGATTTCTATGAGTGCCAAGTGCGAAAACGCCACACAAAAAATTTATTTCCCCACTTTTTGTTTGTATGATTGTTGTTCGTGTTGTTTTTTTTTTTTAACCGCTGCATTTCGTTTTGCTTTACGGCATTTTGCACGCGCCTTCTCTTCACTGCTTTTGTTTCGTTACCTTTTGCTACTTTTTATTTTTGATTAATAACAACTGATAACGGTTAAAGCAAGCGTGAAGAAATAAAAAAAAAAAACAAAACAAAAATAAACAGCAAAAGCAGACCAAGTGTTGTGAAACAATAACTTGCAAGTTTTTTAGCAGCAACAACAAAACACACTACTCTATCGCAAGGTGGCAATATTTGCACGCCCGCTCCAAAGCGTGCTTCATGCACTCAACTCCATTGGACTCAGCTCACATACCGTTGAGCATTTGTTCGTATTATTTGTCGCTCAACGTTTCTACCACTCCGATAAGCTCTAATCTTTGGCGAGGGTCTGCAGATGCAGCTTAACGTACTTCTTTGAATTTGATAGTAATTTTCGGTTTGGATTGGTACTTATTTTAGTTTCACATTAAAACTCACGTTTTTAATTTATTGCTGCCCACTTGTGAGCGATTGAATTGAATTGATATTTGTTATGTTGGCGTACACGAACTCCAGTAAGATCCAGTAACAGGTGCTATGAATCAAAATGTTACTGCATTCGTGTCGAAAAAAAATTACAAAGAGGTGGAATTAAGAATCCGATAATGGATTATAGACCAATACAAAGCTTTTTGTACTCGATACCATAATTCATTTAAATTTGCGAAAGGAGGAATCGTTAACAAAAATAATCATGACGAATCACATCAGATTTTTTCGAGCATTAAATTTCGATTCAATGTTTATAGTTTTAGTTGCATCTTGTAGAATTTCTATTTCCTTGAAGCTATTTGCTATAGAGATTTTGTGAGTTCGTTTGTCAAACTATAGGCAATTAGTCATAGGTTGCCTTATTGTTGTTCTTTTTCCAAGCGATTTTTTCTGGGGATCGCACAAAGCAAGGCCAACCATACAAAATCTGCTCAGAGAAATTTTGAATCAAATTTAATGTTTGCTGTGTACAATTTTGCCAGAGAAACGGAAATAACCATTTTTTTATAAGGGAACAAGAAATGGACAAATTTGGGTGCAAAAATGGAAGCGATAACTGACATGCAAATTCGATACTTTTCCCACGTAATCAAAACCTGTACTTGTACTTTTACAAGGTGAACGACTACTCGTAGGTCCTTTCACCTACTTTACCGAAAGCATCCTGCTTCAAATATAAATTTAGGTAACAACAAAAGCGGATTAAAAAAGTATTTTTCAAAAATGGGATCGTCTCGCGACAGTATTCGGAAAAACTTCCGTAGAAACTTTCTCATCAGAAACGGTTACAGGTAACAAGATCAACGGAAATAACATCAATTTTGGAAATATACATAGTCAATTGACGTTATTTCTATTTGCGATGCGAAATAAAGTCAATTGATATTATTTCCATTGGCCTTGTTACCCTTCACCAAAAATTCATTTGCCTTGGGCATGCAAACACTACCATTTGGAAGAGAAGCTCGACCTTTTATCTCCTCGGAAGTATACCGTACACAATTTTATTTGGACAAAAGTGGACCAGTCAGAAATACTTGTAATGCTTTCTTTCCATATGCTGAATCATTTTATGTTGGGACTATTTGCCCCTAAACCTTCGGTCTAATTACAAATCTCTTAAGTTCTGCAACGTTCTATTCGTGAGTCTTTTGGAACTAGAAAACTAGAAATTCTTTCACTTTATTTGTACTGACAAGCTACACATGTCACAATTGTAGAGCAACATAGCAAACCACAGTGTTCTAAGGTTGTTGTCACATGTTGTTGCTGTTGTGTCCCCTTAAGGTTGATCCTTGGCACTCAACTAATTTGCTCCCACAATCACAAAAAGCGAGTCACACGAATATATGCGAGTTCAGGACAGCAGCAACAATTGTCAATATATATCTAAGATCTTATTTTATTATTGTTGTTTTTGTTGTTGTTGTAGTTGTTAAAATTGCTACATGAAGTATATGCAGTCCAATGATTTGGTTGTTGGCTGCATACAATTTAGTGCTTTAAACTACTTCAACAGCGCAAACAACATCAGAACTCTCTCGCATTCGATAGCGAATTCTAGGAAATCTCTTGAAGCAAACGTTTTTGATGTCTTAATTAAAAAATCGCCAATGCAACACACACACATCCCTACACAAATACATACATACATACATTTTTAGTTTAGGAGCTATGTGCAGGGAGTCGCAGACTTTCCAACATTGTTGAGCAATTGATTTAACTGATGGTGCTTTAGCTGGTTCACCATTGACAACAACATCGAGCCATTGCAATTGCTATTTCGGTTAGTAAACGCGTGTTGCTCATGCAACTTTGTTGTTGCCATCGGGATATGAGCAAATGATAAGCGTATGTTGCTACTTTTTTGTTTTTGCTGGGAGTTTTGTTGTAGCCTTTCTGGCACGGCTAGTTAATTTTGTGCTTTTAGGTTTTTGAAATTAAAAGAAACTGTCGGTATTTTAGTTGATTTTATACCCAGATGTGGTTGTTCTAGTTGTTGTTGTAATCGCAATGATACTCCCCAGTGTACCTCTAGAAATTTCGGTTCGTGTATTAGCCCACTGGGGACGACATTACTGCCCTTCCACATGTTTCCAGCAACTTCATCAATAATTGCCCCAGATTTTTGTGAGCGTCGTCTTATAAGACATTGTCCTACTGGTATATAGAAGAAAGGTTCATGAACTGTATCCATCAAAGAACTGTCAACAGCAACGACACTCTTCAAAACTATGCTCCCCTATAAATTCAGAAATACAATTTTTCGGAAAAATTTTTTCAGAAATCATTTTTCAGAAACCAAAAGTCAGAAGGAAAAATTCAGAAAACTTTTTTCAGAAACCAAAAATTCAGAAACACATTTACGGTCATGCATTAACCCACTCGTTATCTACATTTTTATTTTTATAACGATATTATGAACGATTTTTTGGTTAGGTTTGAATGGGTTGTGCTACACTTAATTGGTAAATATTTAAAATTATAGGCCATGAGCGGCCATGCGTTAACCCATTGACGACCTCAATTTTCTTTTAACTCTGAAATCAAATTTTTTTCACATCAAAATAGTTTGACATAGGTTTAAGTAGTTGATTTTAAGCGTTTTAACCCTTTAAACGCCATGCCTTAACCCATTGGTGATCAAAAATTTTATTTTTATAATTTCTAAAAAAAATTTTATATGAAAAAGTATGTAAATTGCTCTACACTTCAATAGCAAATATTTGAAGTTTTAAATGCATGCATTAACCCATTGACGACCTTAACTATTTTATTAATAACCAAATAAAATGATTCACCTCAGAATGGCATTCATTATTTTATAGATTCTAAAATTTGTTGTTTAAGTAAATTTTTACATTACTAACCCATATTTGGGTCATGTATTAAACCCTTAAATTCCCTTATTTTTTTTTTTTTTTGCTGGTATGTTCAGCGTTCTAACATAAGTAATTATGCATTAACCCTTTGGTGACCAATTTTTTTCTCTTTAGAATTCAAAATCAAATTCTATAAATAGGAGTTGCTATAAATATTTGTAAGGTTCTTTGGCAAAGTAGCAAAAGAAAAATTAAACAATGCTTCGTGAAACGTGTTTTTCACTTTTTTCAAAGCCCTTAACTCCTATCTAAACATTTTGTGCAAAATTTTATTTTTTTCTGCCGTCTCATTACTTTCTGCGAAAATAAATTTTTTTGCATGCCGTTCGGTGGCGCCAAAACTGGGTATATAAAGCAACTTTCTGACCGAACTAAATCTCTCTCATTTCGAACATTTTTGTTTTTGCCTTTTCGCTTCATCGATTGATTGTTGCGAATTTCGTGTGAGCACGCTCGGCGGCAACGTCAAGGAACAGCTGCACTGTACTGAGATAACGCTGACGTTTGCCAGCTTAGCCAGTAACTTTTCTTTATTTAACTTAGAGTAGATCTATGTGATCCTCTGCTCATATACAATACATGTGTGCAACAGTAGCAACAACAACAAATGCAGTAACAACAACATAAACTACAAAAAGTTAGTTTCACTTTTGATCAATTGAGATCTGCCACTAAGCACAAAAGCCACTGCCTCTCAACACACACACACACACACACAAACAAATATACATATCTACGAGTACAACACTTCTTGAAAGGATGAACTCCCGCGCAAATTAATTTGACCCAACTGTTTTGCAAGTTGTTGCTCTGTTACTATTTCCATGCGCTTCTTATCGCCTATTCAAGATCACATTGAGTTTTAGGAACCCGTTCAATTTCAGACCATTCATTTGCCTACCTTCATCGCATCTATGCATGTATGTGTGTATATTTACCTTTTACTTTAACATCAGATTGATCTGCTAAGCAGCTAGCAGCGTCATGACCAGCCAGCACCACCACCAATCGTTTTTCATGGATGGCCAGCAATTTATGTTGTTCAGCATTTGCATATTAACACATGCGAGATTTTGTGACAAGTTCCCGGTACATGTTGCATATTAAAAAAAAATTTCAAATCAATATGAATAGTTTGCGTATAAATGAACTTATTAATAGAAAACGATACCTATGCTGTTTTATTTTTGTTATAAATTTTTATATGGCAGTGCAACTTACAACTTCATATCCTTGTTCAATTTGGCTATCAGCGCATGCGCGACAACGTCCTTCATATTGCTGGCATGAAATGATTTATGAACACAAATTGTATGCTCTTTTTATATGTATATGGAGTTGTAGTAGGATCGGATCTGGCAAATGAAGTCATTGGACTGTAGCTGTGTATTAGAAAAATTGCGTGCAAGAAACAACTTTATAGTTGGTCTTAAAGTAAATTAATTGAAATCTGTTTATCAAAAACAAAAAAAAAAAAAATTTATATTTTTTAAAGCTGAAAAATCGTTTGTGGATACTTAAAAGCATTAAAACAGCTAATTTCGAAAATTCGAAATTCTTCTACGCCAATTATTCTTTTCCCTGGGAGAACATAATTTGGGAAAGGAACAGAAATTCTGAGAGATTTCTAATGTGATAGCGTCTAATATGGGGAATTCAGCTTCAACATTACAACGTTATATTTTTTTATGATGATGATATTGGGAAATTTCCCAATTCAAGACTCACATAATGTGGAAGTTCCATTGGAGCAATAAATAACTATTCGTGATGCCACTTCAGTGAACTTCATCTGAGTGCTTGGTTCAAGTTTTACTAATGCCTAATCAGAAATATTATTTCCCAGCTAACCAAAATACTCCTTGCTGAGCCATAAACACAGCACATTTCTCGAAGTTTTCCCCACGGATTTGAGCTATTTTCGGAGCCCAAATGGAGCCTGATGAATTTTGAGAGTTGTATGTCTGTTTTTAAACGAACTTCGGAGCATTTAAAATAATTTTTGGAGCTTTTTATTGATGCTTTTCTCAAGCTTTTTGGAGCCTTTTTTCAGTCTTTTTAGACAGGGCCAGGAAATAGCTTATACATTAAATTGCTAACTTTAGATTTTTCATTTTGGTTTTAATTTTGAAAAATTTTGAATTAGAAAATTTTTTTTATTAATATTTTTTTTTTAATTTTTAATCGTTTGATTTAAATTTTTTTAAATTTTGAGTGAAAATTTTTTTTTTTAAATTAAGATTTTTAATTTTTTGAATTTCGAGTGAAAATTTTGTTTGTTTGTAACTTTTCTTTAGTTATATTTTTTTTTTGCTAACTTCAGATTTTTATTTTTTTGAAATGTTGAGTAAAAAAAATTTTTTTGGTTTGGTTTTTACTAACTTAAGATTTTTCATTTTTTTTTTTTTTGTTTTAATTTTTTTAAATTTTGTGTAAAAAACTTATTTTTTATAACTTTTTTTAAATTATTTATTTTTTTGTTTTTCAAATCTATAGTTTTTAATTTAGATGTACTATATGTCACAATACGCGGTTATTATACCAAAGTACCTTTTAGTGAGCACACCCAGAACACCAAGAACAGCTTGTTATACCGTTTTATCCCACGAAACTTAGCCCCAACAAATGTTATAAACAGTGCAAACAATAAATTTCTTCCAGGTTTCTGAATAACTAAAGCTCACGAACTGTGAGAAGAATTTTGGCATCTAAGCAACTTGCGTTATTATTAGGAAAACCATTTATTTCAGGCCCTTTCTCAAACAAAACATATTTTCAACCCAAAAAAAAAAAAAAAAAAAAAAATTGTAAGCACTTAGTAAACCCAAAAATAAATTTAACGAGATTGCGCTAAATGCTTTCAATTAACCATAAACAATTACGAGCTGTGCCACCCAGCCTATTGGCAGTCGAACAACAAATACCGCCAAAGTACGAATACTAAATGGTTGAGAAAAAGGGGCGAACAAACACAGACACACACACCACATAATTATCATTATTATTGTTATTATTATGTTGTACAGCAAACAAAAGTGTTGTCCTTTGGTAAAAACAAAAAACAAAAAAAACAAAAGGTGCCACTGCTGCGCCATACAATTTGAGATGGGAACACGGACAGAAACATGAATACAACATGCCACACAGTGCTAACAAGACGCACGCGCTACAACGAACAGGCCGCCAACTAACCAAGCCAAGTCACAGGCCGTAACACACCGACGGCGCAAAATATTTGTACTATATCACAGTCGGCCGGTTGAATAGGTGGCTGACATGAACGCGACTACAATGCGCCAATAAAATATTTAACAGGCATTTAACACACCAAAAAACATCCTCGCTGTATGGACGGCGCTGTTGCAGGGAAGCCGAAGGGAATTGAGTCGAACATTGGTATGGGATGGATGAGAAGCAGAGGCTATGTTTAGCTGTTCTGTGTTCCACTGCTGCTTCAATAGGCGTTAAACAAAAGTAACTCAAAAAAAAAAAAAAAACAATAAAAGCAAGTAGGTACGGCTGGCGGAGAATTTCCTATACCCAATACCTTAGTGGAAGGGTCTACCGAAGTACGAAAAGTTTGGTACATTCAACACGGACTGTCCGGGAACTATTTTTTGTATTCGAATGAAGTAGCTCACTTTGTCCTGTATTGTTGTCGTGGAATTATTTATCTACATCTGCTGGGGTGCTTTCCAACGACCACCCGTTGATTGCATGATATGGTGGGGAGCGCTGGACCATTGACGCTTCAGCCAAGATATGCGTCCTTTACTACTTAGGTCTTTCAGCAGCTTTCAGAGGATTAACCCCGAAAAACTGAAATGATAGAAATAAAATCTCATTCTCTTCGTACAGCCACTACTTGATAAAGACTAGGATAAAGGACTACACCCAGAGACTGGCTAGCACGAACAAAGCCTTAGAATTCAGAGAGAAAGTACCGAGAATTACGATAGACTTTTGATTAGACCCATCGACCTAAATCGTCGAAAGCCCCCTTTGAACGTAATGTTTCAGCGCCAATAGTTTAGCTAAGGATGGGCTTATATAAGGGGCGGCTTGGACTCGAAAACCCTCCGTGAATCTTCCCCTGGTTCATACGATGCCCAATATCTCATGAAAGACCCGCTGAAAAAAGAAGCTGTCCAACACATTATTTCTGATTCAAACCCCAACCTCTAATGATCTCATTAATGGACCCCTTGATGGGAATACAATTTTAATAAAAACCCCTTCTACCCACTACTGGGTATTATAAATATTTGACTTTGTTGTTGTTGTCATACATAAAAAGCACCGACAATTGGCAGCAGTCAACAAGCAACAAGCTCGGACAACGCTAGTGGCCGCCAGCTACATACTGGCAACCATGTACAACACGTCATTACCCACCAATTAGGCCGCAAAGCTATGTATGTAGCGGTGGTCGGTCAAGTGGAAAACGAGGCGAACGAGTTTCGCGCATTGTTTGCAATTGCGACAACCCACACGAACACACACACACGCACACACATACAGCTGCTTACGCACCTTCAAACAAGTGGCCGCTAGCCAGAGCAAACAAGTCTTACCGAAAGCTTACGGCTGGATTTTGATCCACTTGCTGCACATGCACGAACACGCACACTCACACACACACAAAGCGCTCATAAATGTACACATGGCGTGGTGTTGTTGCGCTTTTGGTGGCACAATAAATATTAAAACAAACGCTTGCCACCAACAAAGCAAAGGCAATTGGTTAGGTTTGAAGGCAGCGTGCTGATCACTTCGAAGCCAAATGGAGGTTGTGACGGGACATTAAATTTTTTTAATTTATTTCAAATTGGTTTTTTATTTACGTTTACCTTAGCGGGTGAGATGCACTTTATTGGTGGTCGAAATTTTATTGCAGTTTTTGCGCTCATCACGTTTGGTGTGGCCGTCGTAGTTGAGAATAATCTAAATCCTGTCTAACGATGACAAAACTATTAAGAAAGCAACAACAACGTCATTGGCAATGAATTAAATAAACAAAATATACAACCCTTCACATTTCGTGAAAATTAGTTGGCGACCAACAATGCGAAACGCGTCGTGCCTTTGAAATTCGTAGAAAATCATTGAATTAGTTAGTGTATACCCACTTGCAGGAGCACATCGAGAAAACCAAAAAAATTTTTAACTTGTGTGTGATATAACGAAATTTGTAGGAGGGACAGAAATGATTTTTACCAATCTTCTCCATCTCTTCATTCGGTATCTTCTTTATGATTGCTTTTATACCTTTACGGATCTTCCATGTCTTCACAAAAAGTTGGGTTAGCCTTAAGCGTAGTTCACACTTCCACTCAGCACTACGTAAGTTGTCTAGGAAACCATTCGTCCACGCAGATATTTCCGACTTCACATGAAAATGCATATAAACGAAAACTCAACATCTTCAACAGCCCTTAGTTGAGTCCACTAAACCATAAATCAGTTGAGGTTAGGTTGAGAGTTCGCGAATTTGATAGTCCACATTCGTTTTCTTTTCTTAATTATTTTACTGGGTGACACTTTCTTCCTTTTTTTTTTTGAAGATTTTCCGTCCTTCCTTATCAAATCTGGGTTTTGTGTTAGACCCATTTAGAAATTATGTCATCTTCAGTGTGTCTAGCTTGCATTTCGGATAGTTCAACTTTCAATCCTAGACGCTATTGCTGCTGTAACAGTAATACAACCTAACTCGGCGGCAAATCCATTGTCGAGCATTGTCATCAGTTTCTAGTATTCAATAAGGATGGACTATCATGAGTTAGCTTTTAGCAGAGTATCTTCCGTTGACTGGACATGCCTCGTACCGGATAAGCCTTTTCGTACCATAGTCGGGTTCCTTTGCAGTAACTGATGTGTGCTTGTATCTGGAATAGATCTGAAAAAAAAAAAACTTACCGACTCTGATGCGATCTCGATCTCGTTTGCTCGCGGAAATAGCTCTTTATTTGTCGTGGAGGCGGCTCAGCTTGAGTTAATTCTTTCTTTTGTCCAACTATTTTATAAGAGTCCGCAAAATAACTCTGCTGGCTTGGCTTAGGTTGAGATGGTGTATGACTAACTATTGAACCACTTGCTTTACCTCACGAATCTAATGAGCTAACTCTCGTTTACATAGACAAAGGGAGCTATGAATAGACTACTCTTCGCACTTATGACCTTGTTGATGTGGGCACAACGATACAGCCTTTATAATCCCTGAAATATGGAGCGCGCCCATGGGTGCTCCCATTATCAAACAAATTCTTCAAACTTGCCATTATCAAAGACATTGTGGACAATCCGGCTCCATCATTCGGTCAGGGAAACCGTGACTGATTACACTGAATTAACAGAGTTTGGCTAAGTAAATCCCGAGTCTTTCGGTACAAAGGCCCGACTGTTTTGGGGACAATCATTTTAAACTCCAAAAGTAAAAAAACTAATAAAAAATGTATATCACAACCGGGTATATAATGAGTAATCTCTTTTGTAGATTTTTGCCTCACCTTTTGACTTAATGTTCTTGTAATTGAGTTACTTAAGTGATTTCGTTATGCTAAAATTCTTTGTTTGATGATTTAATGAAGCGTCGCGTTGACGCTCAGCATGAGCCCATGAATGATAGCCGAAGTTGGTTGTTGTTGCTTTGTTTGGTGGTTTTTAGTGAAGCCAATTCGAGTTGAATGGTTTACGGTTATTTTCAGATTTATGTATGTAGTTGTTGTTTTTTCGCCAATGTTGTACTTAGTTTTTATCTCAATTCCTTGATGAGGTGTTTCATTGTGGTAACAAATCACGAATCGTGCAACTTTTCATGTTTTAATTCTAGTCTCTGCCCATTTCTTTTTTTTTTTTGGAAACATTTTTATTGTATTTTTGACATCTCATTACCACTGTTTGTTGTTTTTTTTTAGTACTTTGTGACTGATTAAGTTAATTGGCCTTCATGTTGAACATTTTGACTCATCCAACAAATGAAAAAAAAAAAATCTGGCGTAATGAGAACCGGAAGCTGTATGGCTCACAATGGCAATGTGAGAAAAACTCGAGAAGCCTGAAGTAACAGCTGTTTGGTATACCGTGCTGCCTCGAGAAAAGAGGACGATGTATACAAGGCCAAGTTGCTTGTGCTTTCAAGGTGAGTGGAACGAGCTTGAGAGCCGAGCTGATAGGACTTAGTCGAAAACTCCGACAGATGATGAAATGCTTCCTAACTTAACGAATTTCTGCACCGGATGTCAGCATGTCCAAGAAGAGACTGCAAGTGGGCAGAAGAAGATTAGGAGCACGGGAACGTTCAGACCAGGGGCGAACCAACACGGGGGTTTTCCGGTCCAAAAAACTTCTCTCTGACGAGGGTTTTAAAAAGATGTTGCTGTATTTTTCAAAGGCTCCAACACTTTTCCCGACCGAAGGTTTTGAATTGATAAGTGCCTTTGCCTCAGTAGGTTAGGACCTTAAAATATGTAGAAGCTTAGATGCGCTTGTGATAATACTGCCCCCATAGCACTTGTCACAACTTCAGATGAATCTTTTGCGATTTCGAAAATCAGCGCAATTGGTTATGGAACGTTACGTTCGGGTACCAGCACGTAGTCGACGGGCTTTCGGGCAAAATATTTGATTAGACCACGTCACGCCTTCTACGCTGTTGTTGTTATTTTAACAAAGAAGTTTACCAACTCTTGTTGAAGGCCTGTCGTTGCATCTTTGAATCAAATGGCTTATTTCCGGATCTTTACACCTCGATAATTTGGGACTCCAGTAGATTTATAGTGAAGGGCTTCAAAACTATGGAATGGGCGTCGAGCCGCTAGTCACTACACTCTGCGACAGCTCAACTATTATCAAGAAGCCCATATGTTCATATTTTTAGCCGACTCAGACTAGGGGATTGCTTGGTTATGTAGTAAGCATCAGAACAGTCACTTGAGTCTGCTTTCTAAGAAGGTAACGCTAGGTTAAATAAATCGCATTCCGGCGACGTTTTAAAGCAACTCGCTTTGTCTTGTCCTTAAACACAGACTAGTCCTTCTTATAAGAGCCTCATAAGCTTAAAGACGATGGGTAGGCAAACGACTCTGAATGGGGCTCAAGCTGTAAAATTATAGGTTCGAGTCAATCTCGAATTTAAGAAATATATATACATACGCCTTAGCTAGATAATGGGCGGTAAAAACATCACACTTGTCGCTAAACTCATACAGTCTTATCTTAGATTTCATAGCATCTCCCAAAAATGGTAAGTCAGGGTTGCCGTTTTTGTGTGAATTTATTTTGCATAATTGAGCACTTACAAATAACGTTCGCACAATCATAGCTTGGGGTACCATTGAACAGAGTACACGTGTATCGGTACAAATATGGCATGCCGAGGTGACACTGCAACAACCAAAATTGGTATTATTGGCACTGAGGCGATGAGAACAACAAACGAGCAACAATCACAATTGACAGCAGCTGCAAAAAAAATTCCTTTGCCAAACAAAATCGTTGACGTACACAGCCACACAGCGCGGCGCGCACAGGTTTGAAACAAAGTGAAGCGGCTCAGCGTGAACGCAAACTATGTGCTACGCGCATTGCACTCAATTACGAGCGCGCACCTCCACCGAGCGCAATAAGCAGGCGCGCACACCTTTAGTGCAATTCACCACCACCACCACACGCGTTGTTACTTTGTCGCAGTTGCGCGATTATTCAGATATAGCGCGGCATATAAGTTGCAGTAAATGTAAAGTGCTGACATTTCAATAGCTACAAATTGACAGGTCAACGCGCAAGCGCATAGCAAAAGTAACAAAAAAAAAGTACGTGCGCGCTTGACTTGTAGTTGCCATGCCATTGAAATTATACTGCAACCTGCATTCAGTTCATTGCAAACTGCGCGCGATTACCAAGCGAGTTAACCTAGCGATTATGGCAGAGATTGTGGCGCGCAGCATGTTGAATGCATGCGTCAACTCAAAAAGCGGGCCATGAGTTTGTGCGTTGCGTTGCTAAAATCAGCGGAGCCAACTGCGCGCACAATCGCTTTGTTTTGCAAATGCGGCGCGGCGGCTGCTTTTATTGCTCCTTTGGCGTTGAAAATTCACTTTTTTTTCTTAGTTTTTTTTTAGTGTTTTTCGGCCGTTTGTGTGTTAGTCACAATTTCTTATCGCAGCTGTCACATCAAATGCGTATCTGCATACGACACATGAAACGCACAAGATCCATTGTGACTTGTTGTCGACCATCGTTGGTGTTTGTTGTGCGCAAGTCTTTTCGACTGTTTTCTTTTATCGCGTCTCCAGATCAGTGCGGTCGTTATAATATTTTGTAACAAACAAATCAGATGTCAAGCGCTTTTCTAATCATTATCCATTGAAGTGCATGACCCGCGCTAAGTTTTTATATCCACGCGTAGTTAAGCTCTGAGTAACTAAGAGGCTCGCAGTTCCTTCATGTGATTTTTCTTTTTTTAACTGAAGATGCCAACAACGTACGGACAATTTGGAGACTTATTTGTAATGCTCAGTTCTAAACATTTTTGTAGTTTTTTTGTATTACAGCAGGTTTAGAGAATGTTACCGATAAAGAGAGTCCTTTGGCAGAACCTTTGCTTCGTCAATGTTAGCCGAATTTAACGACAGGTTGAAAGTACTATCCCAACTGGAACGATTTTTTGACTCAGTGAATCTTCTTTCCATTAATTTTAGACGACTCTTATGAGGGCTATACTAAGTGAACTTCCAACATTGACTTAGCCATGTTTTCGCATTCTAGATATATGATTTCGGTGGAAGTCCCACTCACTCGAACATCATGCGATTCTAAGCTGCTTCCTTAATCAAATGCTACTACTATTTGTGCCAAGCTCCCTTTCATCTACAAACCCGCTTTTAATAACAATCAAAGCTGGTATGTAACTTTACTATCAAGCAGATCTTCTTATTTGCACTTCCTTATTTTCTTTAAATTTTAATGTTCCGTCGCTTCATTTTCTCTTTGCTTTCGTCGCCAACATTTTCCACGCTTGACAATTTGTTCGATAATAATTGTTAACCTTTGCTCACTTTTCTCGCACTCGCAGTACTTGGAAACATATCTTTATGTATTAGCTTGTGCATAAAATAATAAAGGGTATTTCATTAGGGATGATGTATTGAATTGACTTTTAAATTGGTTGTTTAGGATAAATCATATGATGTGATATCAAATCAGTTAACATCACAACTTGGAGTGATTTATACCATATCGTGTGATCTAGAGGGTTCCTACAATATCAGCATGCCTAGTTTAAGGCCTAATGATTTAGTTATTTTATACTTTTAAATTGATTGTTGAGGTGATATCATATGATATGACATCAAATCAGTTAACATCACAACTTGGAGTGATTTATACCATATCGTGTGATCTAGAGGGTTCCTACAATATCAACATGCCTAGTTTAAGACCTAATGATTTATTTATTTTATACTTTTAAATTGGTTGTTTAGGATAAATCATATGATATGACATCAAATCAGTTAACGTCACATCACCTCAAATCAAATCAGATGAAATGAATTTGTATGTTGCTGCAATTTATATCATATGTGTGAGGGTTCCTACCATGTCTTCATGTCTAGTTAAAGATCTATTGATTTATTGAATTCGTTTTAAATTGGTTGTTTAGGATAAATCATATGATATGACATCAAGTCTGTTAACATCACAACTTGGAGCGATTTACATATATCATATCTTGTGATCTAGAGGGTTCCTTCCATGTATTCATGTCTATTTAAAGGCCTAATGATTTAGTTATTTTATACTTTTAAATTGATTGTTGAGGTGAAATCATATGACATAAAATCAATTAACATCACAACTTGGAGCGATTTATATTTTATTGCGTAATCTAAAGGATTCCTACAATATCAGCATGCCTAGTTTAAGGCCTAATGATTTAGTTATTTTATACTTTTAAATTGATTGTTGAGGTGATATCATATGATATAACATCAAATCAATTAACGTCACATCACGTCAAATCAAATCAGATTAAATTAAATCAAATTTGAGAAGATCATATCAATGCATAAATTGATATAACAACACATCACGAATTTAATTTTTTAACTAGTTGTTGATGTCATATCATGTGATAGGTATCACAAAGCAATAATGTCAAATTATCCAAAAAATCAGGTCAATGCATCTATTGATATCATATCATGTAATGTAAGTGAGTGCACTTTATGTGCTATCACTGAGTAGGTCCTTTAGTACAAAATATCAAACCGTCCCAATTGCGCCACCCTTTATAAGCATTACGTAGTTTATGGTCAGTGAGAATTTCTTGGGAAAATTTTGATATCACGCTTTGTTTATTTCTGTGCCTGTGCGTAAGCGCCCAACAAAAAATGGCGTAAGTTATTACAAGAAAAAAAGGAAAATTACATCAGCAAAGTCAATTCATGGCGCTCAAATCACACAGTCTGTTGCGCTCCTTCGTGTACTACATGTGTTAGTCAGCGCAGAGAATGATTTGCGTCATTTCAAGGCGCATGCTCTAAGCCTTATAATCAAACTCTATAAGACTTATATAAGATGAGAACTTTTTTTCATGGGCTTGTAGTAGTGTCCATGCATTCATTCTCGTGTGCGCATCTTTTGACTGCTCTCTGTTATTAGGGTTTCAAGGAATTACGTCTTTGTGTGCGATATTGGTGGTGCGATAAGCCGCCAAAGAGCCAAAGCTTATGAATGAGCAGACATTTTGTTGGTCTTCTTTTTGATATGCGCTTTGATAAGATAAAGTTTTTAATAAGCTATGAAAATCGTGAATATTTTTAATTGCATCAAATTGTGCAAAACATATTGATGGTGAACGCTGTGGTGGGGAACGTAGTTATGTTGAGTCTATGCACCTCCTAAGCTCGAATACGAAGCACCAGTCAAACTCATTTAATTCTAGGAAGGCACCTCTAAGTTGAGTAAGCATAAGATAAGCGTTAGTACGAGTTCCTACTAAATAGTTAGGGAACGCGTTTCTTTGACGGTCGACCCTACGATACGTGAATTGCTCAGGAACTATTGTTTACACTACAAGTTCTCATAAAAAATCTTTCTATACACTTCCTAACTACAATTCCATTTTCTTTTCTTTCTTTTTTTTAGATTCCAAAGATCTGAGTCCCACCGACCTAACAGATGAAAAACATCACATAAATCCCGAAGATGAGCGCATTGTAGAGACTGACACTGAACTTGAAGCGGAAGATGCAGACAATCGAGATGATGCTAATCAAATGCGCCAAAGAAATGTACGTCGAAGATCGCCTGCAATACGATTAGAAAGTAATGAAATCCAACGCCCTACAAGTACGCCAACCTCTAACGGCTCAAACACTACCGAATCATTCCATAATTCTAATGAATCCACAGAACATAAAAGAGTAACAGATATAGCAAGCGAGGAAATGGTAGCACACAGTGATATGTCTATTATGGAGACGAATGTAAAAGATACACGTTCGACTAGCAAAAGTCCACGTATACCGGACACGAATGCGTGCAATGAGACACCACCAGCACTCTCACCACCTACAGTTTGTTTACCAAAATTACGCTTGAATGCGTTATTGGCTTCCGATCCTGCACTTAAAACTGGGGCAAAGGACTTGAAAATTTTACACGAAGAGACACAAACAAAAAATCGACTCGCACAACTACCACCACCACCGGCGCTCACCAAACAAGAAGACATTGAAACGTTAATAAATGTGTCAGCGGTTGAACCGGTGCTGAAGTCGGGAGTGGCTGGTACAACAGGCGCCCCACAGCCGCCAAGCACGGCTACAGAGAACGCACCGCGCATGAAATTATTCATGTGCCTACCTTGTGGCATTCACTTTAGTTCGCCATCGACATTGGAGGCGCATCAGGCTTACTATTGCTCACATCGGTAAGTACTTAAACTTAGTAAAGAAGAAATTTGAATTCAACTCCTCACCACCTGCTCGATACTATTTCTTTTGCAGTAATAAAGATATGGATGTTGAAGGCGCTTCTTTATCGACGGTTATAAGCGAGAAAACTGGTGGTGTGAGTAATAATTCCACTAGCGGCTCGAATAGTTCTAGCAATGCTGGTACACACAATAGCAGCGGTGAACCCACTGCCAAAGCAATTAAGACTGGCAAACAATATGCGTGCACCCAATGTTCCTACAGTGCCGACAAGAAAGTCTCACTCAATCGACACATGCGTATGCATCAAACATCACCGGCGCATAGCAGTAGCGCACCACCGTCAAATGGTGCCGCAGCCGGTGCATTAGAAGAAGTTGGTTCTAGTCAAGTGAGTCAGTTGTTGGTTGAAAAATTGTTTTGGCTAAAAAAAAAATTATTGCTGTATTTTTATTGGAGGGGGGGAACGACGAAACTTCGGTACTTAAGACAGGAACGAAGAGAGCCGATATTCGGCGTACCAGAAAAAGTCCAAAGCTCGCTCGTTCTCTTCTGCCGTACATTCTTTCTTTGCAATTAAATTTTATACTTATTCTCTTTTCTTCTCAGCAAACTGATCGTTATTGTAGTGATTGTGATATTCGTTTCAATAATGTCAAGACTTATCGTGCTCACAAACTGCATTACTGCAACTCACGTCGTTCGGAGGGGTAAGTTTACTCGTATATACGAAGTATGCGCCGTTGTTTTTAAAAACTAATTTTTTTCTTTTCTTCAAACTCTCGCCACAGCCAATTAACACCGAAGCTGGAAGTAAGTACAGCTAACGTCATTAAGACGCCCATAGGCGCAGCCGCCATCAGTCCACAGACACGCACTAAAACACCGACGCCTGCAATGGTAGCCGCTGCTGCCGCGGCAGCTGCTGCTGCAGCCGCTTCTTTACAAGCCACACCACCGCCACAGCCATTTTTGGCATTACCCACTAATCCGATATTGTTAATACCCTGCTCACTGATACGTGCTGCAAGCTGGATACCCGGACCACTGTAAGTATAAGAAGATGTTAAATTATTACTTTCATGCTTAGTAGCGCAAAGACCCCTAATGAGAAATTCGATCATGATCATCTCTCTCTCCCTTTTTCTCTTGAAAACTCGCATTTCAATTTTAAAATAGAATATAATCACAATGTCCGCCCCTTACGAGTAGAGACGGGAAACAGGTTTCAAAATTTGTACCGACTGCAAAATAGTCACTGGTTTCCACACCTTCCAAGGTTGAAAATAGTCAGTGTTTTTCAAACTGTCAACGGTTAAAAACAGTCAGTGTTTTTCAAACGGTCAAGGGTTAAAATAATCAGTGTTTTTCAAACTGTCAAGGGTTGAAAATAGTCAGTGTTTTTCAAACTGTGAACGGTTAAAAACAGTCAGTGGTTTTCAAACTGTCAAGGGTTAAAAATAGTCAGTGTTTTTCAAACTGTGAACAGTTAGTGTTTTCCCAACCGTCAAGGATTAAAAACAATCAGTGGTTTTCAAACTGTCAAGGGTTAAAATAGTCACTGTTTTTCTAACTGTCAAGGATTAAAAATAGTCACTGTTTTCCCAACTGTCAACGACCAACTGCCAACTTTGAAAATAGTCAGTGTTTTTCAAACTGTCAACGGTTAAAAACAGTCAGTGTTTTTCAAACGGTCAAGGGTTAAAATAATCAGTGTTTTTCAAACTGTCAAGGGTTGAAAATAGTCACTGTTTTCCCAACCGTCAAGGATTAAAAATAGTCTATGTTTTCCCAACTGTCAAGGATTAAAAATAATCAGTGTTTTTCAAACTGTCTGGGGTTGAAAATAGTCAGTGTTTTTCAAACATTCAAAGATTTAAAGTGGTCTGTGTTTTGTACACTGTCAAGGGTTAAAAGCAGTCAGTGTTTAACAAACTGTCAAAGGTAAAAAATTTCACTGTTTTTCAAACTATCAAAAGTTTAAAGCAGTCAGTGTTTTCCAAATTGTCACTGATTCCAAAGAGTGACTTTGGCTTCTTGCCAAAATATCTCATCTCAGGAAATATCTACCCCCCCCCCCATCTACATTTCTATTCAAACTCTTTGCTAACACAAAATTTTCTTTGTTTTCTTTCTCCACTCCAGCACTGCTGCATCTGCAGGCATTCCAAACCCAGACAACACCTGTTACATGTTGGATAGTGGAAATTTGAAACCACTTGCCACCGCTTTGAATATGGGCGGCCTTAACGCTAATACATCGCCTGGTAATAACAACAACAATGCTTCCAATACTTCTAATCTTAATAACATACCACAAATGCCAACAGTTGAAACACCGCCAGCACGACAACCATCAATGCCGAGCAGTAACGCTGAGGTGCTATTAAGCGAGAAAAATCTGGGACGTAATGTGGATCGCAGTGAAACTTCGACACCTAAACGGAAAGATGGTTTACGGTAAGTAGCTAAAGTTGAAAAGGATAGACGACTGAAGAGAACTGACTATGATCCCACACAACCACTAACTTTTAGACGCACCAGCTTAAATCTCTCTACCTTTCTCTTCCAGTGAGTCTGCGCCATTGGATCTCTCGCTACGCCGTTCACCCACCTCCTACATTGCCAGTTTACAAAGGCAGCGTTTACAATCGGCTTCGTCCTATGCAGATTCCGAACATCAACGCATGGATATGGATACCCTATTGGAGGCGAGCAAAGAAAATCTTTCAATGGATGAAAGTGGCACCGTAACACCCGAACAAATAGTTTGTGCGCCCTCGCTACCGAATAGTCCTTCAATGAGTCCATCACCAAAACGACGTGCAATCAGTCCACGCAGTTCGGGCGCAGGCAGCACATCTTCCATGTCACCGCCAGTCAACGTATCCACTGCATCATTAGTCGCCGCTGCGGCTGCAAGTAATATGTTAGATTTACCGCTACGTTCCATGTTACCCGCCGATCTAGCTATGAAACTATCTGAAGCTAATATAATGAATCCATTGCTTGCCAAGCAAAATTTTGAACTTGCTTTGAAACTCTCTGCTGCAGCAGCGGCTGCCGTTAACAACAATTCACCACCAGGTGTACATAGTGGCTCTACACCCGCTGACTTGGCTGCGGCAGTTGCGGCTGCAACTGGGAAATCAACATTGCTTGGCTTATCGGGTTTGGGAAACTCTGCAGCTACGGCGGGCAATAGCAATGCACCAAACTCTGCAGTGCAACCGCAAATTTATGTTAAGCAAGGCGTCTCGAAATGCAAAGAATGTAATATTGTATTTTGCAAGTATGAAAACTATTTGGCACACAAACAACACTATTGTTCGGCACGCAATCAGGATGTGGCTGAAGGTGAGACTAAAGCGGGCAGCTCATCACCTTTGGGCGTTGGTGGTGGTGGTGGTGCTATAGCGAATGTTGAAACTGCACCGGTTGCATATCAACAGCTGATTTGTGCTGCTTGTGGCATCAAATACACATCGTTGGATAATTTGAGAGCTCATCAAAACTATTACTGTCCCAAAGGTGGTGGCACGGCAGGTGCAGCAGTAGTAGCCGCGGCAGCAGCAGCAGCCGCAGATGCTGGACAAGTAAGTGGTAACTCGTAGATGATACGTACTTTTATCTACAAATTTTGTTGTTTTTTTTTTTTGTCACTTAGCTACCACCGATCAAGGATAAGTGCGGTAAATGCAAAACGTTACATGAGTTGGGTTTACCATGTCCACCACCGCCAGCTCTTCAGCATACACAAAGTGGCGCACAACATTTGTCTAGCGCTGCTAATGTCAACATGACGGCGTCGTCATCATCGCTGGCATTGACTAATCAAAATGTCTATAAATGTCCCGTTTGCGATGTGGTTAGTTTGACAGCAACCGAGAGCCGGAAGCACATGGAGACGCATGGCACAGTGAAGGCGTTCCGTTGCAGCATCTGCCGTTATAAGGGCAACACATTACGGTAAGTACCTAGGATGTCATCAGCATGTGTCATTTAGATTTGGATTTCAGAAAAATTAAATTGAATTTCAGCATATTCAATTGAAATTCAGAATGTGTGAATTAGAAATCAGAAATCGTCATGTGGATTTCAGAAAATGCCTTTCCAACTGTTTTTGACATATTAATGTTTAATTATGTAGAGCATGAAAGTTGCAAAAATTAATTGTTAGGTTCCAGTTCCAATTTCTGAAATCCAATTTACATATTCTGAAATTCAATTGACGTCTTCTCAAATCCAATTTTTGTTCTCAGAAATCCAATTGCATATTCTGAAATTTCTTTAACATTTTCTGAAATTCCGATAACTATTCTTAAATCCATATGACAATTACCAAAAATGCAATTGACGTTTTCTCAAATCCAATTCTAGTTCTCTGAAAACCGATTGCCTATTCTGAAATCCCGTTAGCATGTTTTGAATCCAGATATCTGAACTACTCCAAATGACAATTTCTGAACTACAATTTACATATTCTGAAATTCAATTGACATTTTCTCAAATCCAATTTTTGTTCTCAGAAATCCAATTGTTTATTCGAGAGGGGCGAATATTTAGCTTTATGCCTTTTCACGGAGCTTTATTCATCCTAATCCAACTTCTTTTACTAGGAGTAGTAACTTGCCTCTTCGTATCTTTGAGTGCCCCCTTCCTTATTTCCCCGTTTGGGGTATATTTTCTGAATTCCCGCCTGTTTTAACTAAATTTTGGTTCCATTTTATTTTACTTGCAGTGGCATGCGTACCCACATTCGCATGCATTTCGACAAAAAAGCCACGGATCTCAATGAGGAACATTATATGTCTTGTATACTGGAGGATGATGGCATGGAAATACCCAGCATTGCATCGACATTGAATCAAGATCAGTTAGCACAACAAATAGCAGCTGTGCAACAGCAACAACAACAACTACAACTTCAAGCACAACAACAGCAGCAACAGCAACACCAACAACAACAACAGCAAATATACAATTGTGATTTATGCAATTACTCATCGTCCTATAAAGGCAATGTGGTAAGTTTTTCGAGCGCACAACGAATACATACAAGAGATTATGCTAACCTTCATTTTTCTTTGTTTTACTTTAATAGTTGCGTCATATGAAATTAGTACATCCACATATTAATATTAACTCACCATCAATTTCACCTGAAACTACTGAGCTGGATACCGGCGATGTGACTTGTTTGAATGGCGAAACTGGGTAAGTGGGGGTCCGCGACTCTTTTGTCTTCTTTCTTTCTTGCTAATTTGACGTTTAGCAAACCCCCCTTTGAACTTTAAAAATTTAACTAAATTTTAAGAAACCAAAAAAATGATTACCGGTTTGATTGCATATTTTCCTGAAAATCCATTTAATGACTTATCACCATTACTGTAAATTTTTAATGTTTATTTTGCAATTAATTAATTAATAATCAAACCATTAATAATAATAATAACCAAAAATCAAAAATAATGAAAAAGAACTTTTTTGATTACTTTTATTATTCATTTATTTTTTTCCCCATTAATTATAATTAAAAAAATTATTATGATTTTCATAACTTCGTACAAAAAAACCATTTTTGTAATCAAACTTTTTTCAAAAATCGTAAAAATTCGACCAAATTTCGACTTTGGCCGGCTATTGCTCAGCGATGGTTTGGTATTTTGTTATTTTCTTTTTATTTTTCTTTATTATTGAATTTTTCTTAATAAATTTTTTGACTATTTTTGATTTTTTTTTATTCCTTTTTTTATTTTTTATTAATTTTTTTTTATTATTATTTTGTGATTTTATTTTTTATTAATTTTTTTTTATTATTATTTTGTGATTTTATTTTTTATTCATTTTTCTTATTATTTTGTGATTTTTTTTGTTTTACTTCTTCATTATTTTGTGATTTTTTTTTTAGTTTTCTTCATTATTTAATTTTTTTTATTATTTTTTGTTTTATATTAGATATTTTTAAATTTTTTTATTTTTATTCGTTATTTAATTTTTTTTATACATTTGTTGATTATTTTTGATATCTGTTATTATTTTTTGATTTCGTTTTATAATTTTTCAATTTTTTTCTTTTCTGGCTATTTCTTTTTTTGGTAATTTTTTTTTTATATTATTTGATAGCTTTTTAATTTTCTTTTATTATTTTTCAATTAATTTATATTTTTTTTTATTAATTTTTCGTTTTTTTTTTCTAATTATTGTTTTCATACATATTTGTTTTTTTTTATAATTTTTGATAGTTTTTTTTATTTTTGTGTTTGTTTTAGATTAATTGTGATTATTTCCTAATTTTTTTTAATATATTTGATTATTTTTTAACTTTTGTTTGATTATTTTTATATTTGATTTTTTTATAATTTTAAATTTTTTTTTTTTTATTAATTTTTCGTTATTTTTTTTTTCATTATTGTTTTGATTTTTTTTTATTATTTTTAATAATTATTTATTTTTGGGTTTGTTGTAAATTATTTTTGATCACTTGTTAATTTTTTTTTAATATATTTCATTACTTTTTAACTTTTTTTTACTATTTTCTAAATTTTTTCTTTGATTTTTCGATTTTTTTTTAAACAATTAAAATAATCGTCAATCAATTCGTCTAATCAATTGATTACTAGATACTAATCAAATTAAACAGGTGTGCTGAGACTCAGCGAAACCAACACTAAAAGCTATACGAAATCTCAACCGGAACTTTACTTTAAACCACTAAATCAACATTAATCTTAACTTTCAGAAGCTTCCATATCAAAACTGAACCACTCGATCAGCCAGTCAATCCAACAAATTCAACACAAATCCTAGACAATAACAATACGAGCATCTTGGCTAATACCTTAACGGCACCACCGCCCCTAACCAATAATCTCAATGCCGAACAAATGCCACACATTAAAACCGAACCGTTAGACATTGGAAGCGATCAAATACCAGCAAACCAAACAACACTACCACCACCAGCACTTACCGGCTCACCAGCAATTGGACCACCACCACCACTCAATGCTGCCACCGATGAGAATGCCACTGCGGCAACAACAAATCAAAAATATTGTCAAACATGCGATATTTCATTCAATTATATGAAAACATATTTAGCACATAAACAATTTTATTGTAAAAATAAATTAAGACGACCCGAAACCAACGATAGTCCCAGTCCAAATGCTGGTCATGTAGGCATGACGGTGGCATCACCCAATTCGCTTTTGTTGTTGCAAAAAAATAAAGAGAATCTGCAACAAGAGGCAGCCATTTGATAGAATGAAATGTGGCAAGCCACACGAAAACATTGGGAATGGTACTATAAATGCTTTTAAAGCAAACGTTGAATGATGGTGTAAGCAAAAATCAAGCGCATAATATATAGCATACTTTTAGGCATTCAAGTGAAACACACTCACACACACACACAATGTAAACGTACAGTATTCGGTTCTGGAATCTCTGTAGATGAAAATCTTTTTGGAAAAAAAAATTAAATATGAAAATAAAAATATTCTAAATATATACTAAATAAATGCTTTTGTGAAAAAAAAGTTGAAAATGTTATAAATATATAAATTAATTATTTTGTTCTTAATTATTAACTATTATAGTATGTATATGCATAAATAAAAACAAATTTGTAAATTATTGTCACAAACTTATCGATATAACCATGACTTTAATGCATGCCAAAGCTAATTATTTAAATTATATTAAGTATGTATGTATAATGAAAAATTAATATTTAAATAAAAATTATTATTGTACGTATGTAAATATGAAATATGTAAAGTAGTTATACATATATACATACTCAAATTAATTCGAATGCTTTAAATTTAAGAATATATACATATGTATGTACAAACATATATGCAATTTGTGTCTATATATACATACGTATATATAAACAGATTATTTATATAACTATGCAGTTAATTAATACGCAATGAAAATTTATATATTAAAGACAAAAATACGAAACCAGAATTCGATCAGAGCTATTGCTAACGCCCTTTAGATATATTAGCTTTACCTAAACCATGCGTCATATAAATTAAATGGATATGTAACTAAATGCAACATATGTACTTTCAAGCGCAGCACGGATAGCATGGGTAATAGCCTTTCCAAAAATGTATAAACATCCGAGGATTTGACAATTCAATTCAAATGGCCATAACTTCTACAATTTTGCCAGCATTACCATAGCTTATACAGTTTTGGATAGCTGGAGGAATAGCCTTTCCAAAAATGTATAAACATCCGAGGATTTGACAATTTAATTCAAATGGCCATAACTTCTACAATTTTGCCAGCATTACCATAGTTTATACAGTTTTGGATAGCTGGAGGAATAGCCTTTCCAAAAATGTATAAACATCCGAGGATTTGTCAATTTGAAAAAGTGACGTCTTTTATAGCATGGGTAATAGCCTTTCCAAAAAGATATAAAAATCGGAGGATTTGACAATTCAATTCAAATGGCCATAACTTCTACAATTTTGCTAGCATTACCATAGTTTATACAGTTTTGGATAGCATGGGTAATAGCCTTTCCAAAAATGTATAAACATCCGAGGATTTGTCAATTTGAAAAAGTGACGTCTTTTATAGCATGGGTAATAGCCTTTCCAAAAATGTATAAACATCCGAGGATTTGTCAATTTGAAAAAGTGACGTCTTTTATAGCATGGGTAATAGCCTTTCCAAAAATGTATAAACATCCGAGGATTTGTCAATTTGAAAAAGTGACGTCTTTTATAGCATGGGTAATAGCCTTTCCAAAAAGATATAAAAATCGGAGGATTTGACAATTCAATTCAAATGGCCATAACTTCTACAATTTTGCTAGCATTACCATAGTTTATACAGTTTTGGATAGCATGGGTAATAGCCTTTCCAAAAATGTATAAACATCCGAGGATTTGTCAATTTGAAAAAGTGACGTCTTTTATAGCATGGGTAATAGCCTTTCCAAAAATGTATAAACATCCGAGGATTTGTCAATTTGAAAAAGTGACGTCTTTTATAGCATGGGTAATAGCCTTTGCAAAAATGTATAAACATCCGAGGATTTGTCAATTCGAAAAAGTGCCGACTTTGATAGCATGGGTAATAGCCTTTCCAAAAAGATATAAAAATCGGAGGATTTGACAATTCAATTCAAATGGCCATAACTTCTACAATTTTGCTAGCATTACCATAGTTTATACAGTTTTGGATAGCATGGGTAATAGCCTTTCCAAAAATGTATAAACATCCGAGGATTTGTCAATTTGAAAAAGTGACGTCTTTTATAGCATGGGTAATAGCCTTTCCAAAAATGTATAAACATCCGAGGATTTGTCAATTTGAAAAAGTGACGTCTTTTATAGCATGGGTAATAGCCTTTCCAAAAATGTATAAACATCCGAGGATTTGTCAATTTGAAAAAGTGACGTCTTTTATAGCATGGGTAATAGCCTTTCCAAAAAGATATAAAAATCGGAGGATTTGACAATTCAATTCAAATGGCCATAACTTCTACAATTTTGCTAGCATTACCATAGTTTATACAGTTTTGGATAGCATGGGTAATAGCCTTTCCAAAAATGTATAAACATCCGAGGATTTGTCAATTTGAAAAAGTGACGTCTTTTATAGCATGGGTAATAGCCTTTCCAAAAATGTATAAACATCCGAGGATTTGTCAATTTGAAAAAGTGACGTCTTTTATAGCATGGGTAATAGCCTTTCCAAAAAGATATAAAAATCGGAGGATTTGACAATTCAATTCAAATGGCCATAACTTCTACAATTTTGCTAGCATTACCATAGTTTATACAGTTTTGGATAGCATGGGTAATAGCCTTTCCAAAAATGTATAAACATCCGAGGATTTGTCAATTTGAAAAAGTGACGTCTTTTATAGCATGGGTAATAGCCTTTCCAAAAATGTATAAACATCCGAGGATTTGTCAATTCGAAAAAGTGCCGACTTTGATAGCATGGGTAATAGCCTTTCATGAATACCATGCCAAACATGGCTAAACGTAGTGAAACTCGTACGCCGAACCATTAGAAATGCTTTCAAACACCACTCAAGCCATCTCTTATTTTAGTTCCCTCACACAAACTTAGTTTTATTTTCATCATACGAGTGCAGCCGAAAACCATACAAAATCTGTTCATATTCCTTGCATGCTTTTAGGCTGAACTTCATCTTATCTTAGAGATATTTGAAATACAGTGCTTGGGTACTGTATAGGGACACGAATTTCGATACGATACGATACCATATCGATACTTTTGCCCTTCGATACCGATATTTTGTACTCGATGCTTTTTTAACGATACTTTTCGGCATCGAGTATCTAGACCCCGGTATCGTATCGAATTTTTTAAAAAATATGGAACTAATAGAGCAAAAATACCGCTCTGCTGGTTGTCTCTCTCTAACTTGTGACGCGAATCGAAGGAAAATCAGAACCAAATAATAACAGTTAATTTAGCCGGAAAGGCAGAGAAAAGTAAGAGTTGCCATTGATCTGTTGCAATATGCACTTAATACGTCCAAAAAGGTTACAACAAACTTGAAGTACTAACTTATTGTGATATTGTTTTGCCTTTATACTGAAAAAAAGGTAATACTATCCATCCAACGTCAACTGTTAATACACGTCCAAAAAGAGCGGGAGAGGTATCAAACGACGCGTCTTGACCGCTGTAACAATGATCCTAAGGGGGAAATCCGATATTTTATTTCGTTCAAGCGATTTTTGCAATTAAAGTAGAAAATTGTCTGTCATTTTCATGTGGTTGTTGTAGACACAGATATAAGGTGTTATAAAATGTTTTTGATTTGTGGGGTGTTTTAAAAACACGCTTCAAAAATATTGCATTTTCTGATCCCTGCGCTTATTCCCTATGTATGTCTTGGCTACGTGATATGATCAGTCGGCAAGAAGCCGCACATGCAATCCAAGAATTTGTGTTCCGACAAAAATGAATTTTGGAATCACATAGAAACTTTAGCATCTGGTCGAGGAAGTGAAAGTGCAATCCGACAAAGCGAAAACATCAATGAATATATTCGTTGCAAACTACTTCCTTTAAGTGGCTATCTTTTGCGTTTTTGGGAGGAAAATAAGCATAAATATCCTCATTTGTCAAAAATTGCTTTACGATATCTAGAAGTACCAGCAACTTCTGTCCCATAAGAGCGCCTATTTTCAAAGGCAGGTTTAACAATGACAAAAACACGTAACAGGTTGAAGGGGAAGAGGTTGAATAAATTACTATTCATGGCAGATTGCACAGAGGAAGAGTGGGGCTTTTGATCTTCGTTTCTTGAAGTAAAATCTATCAAATTAAAAAAATCAAATTTGCTCATATTAAACTAGTTTATGTTATTATTTATTTTATTGAAGTTTATACGAACCTATGGTAATCATTTACAAAACGTATGAATTTGCTTGCAGCGAACCATTCGGTTATTGAAGTGCTTGTTTGTCATGTACATTTAGCATCGATATTTTGACTATCGAGTCTTTTTGTTTCGATATTATCGGGTACCCGATATATTTGAAGCGATACTTCAAATGAGTACAGAATCGATGCTTTGCATTCGATATCGTGTCCCTAGTACTGTACAATTTTTTTCAAATTGTGGGTATTTTCAAATATTTCTATAACTTTTCAGCAGCAGACACAATAAATTATAACAAAAAGTTCTTAAGAAAACATACGGCAAGAAATGGAGGTCCCCTAAAACTATGTGAAAAGATTTAGTAGCGCACAAAAATTTATAAAAGAAATTCAACGCTGCACTGAACTCCACGGCATAAATATAACCACCTCTAAAAAAAAAAAAATTCGGAAAAGTTATTCGAGGATCAAGTTCTGATCGGTTAAACAGGGTAAAAAAAAATATATGTAGTAAGGGATCTTCTTTTCACTTCTATTTTTTTCATCCAGAATTGTCTTTAAATGAGAATACCCTAATTATTCACAACAGATCCACACATTATTTTCAGATCAGAAAAATAAATAGTGAAATGTTTGCTTAATGAACTAATTATTTTTTCTAGACCCATTCTTGATACATTTGTTGATTGGTTAACTGTTTAAATTTTAAAATGTTTGTTTTTGCTTTCCCATGTCGCTATTAGCTGTTTTCGCTTGCAAGTTTTACTGAGTAAAATTCCCCCAACAGACTCTCTCTCCCAATGAAATGTGAAATTGCGATCGCCCCATGCAAATGTTGTGTGTCACCAAACACTTTCCACTAAAAATTTAAAAAAACGTATCTTCACCGAACTCTATTAGCTGTGTCTGATTCGATGTTTGTACGTATGAGAAGAAGTAATCATCAGAGTGATGAGGTAAGTCGATTAAGCTATGTATGTCTCTCCCTCTGTCCGGCCGTCTGTCCAATTACTTCCATTAGAAGAATTGATGATAACAACATTGATGAAAAGAATTTGCGCAGTAGATTCCAGATTTTATAAAAAAAATGTAGTAAATCTACTACGGTTGTGGTAAAGTTTTAGCACTGGCGCTTAGGCTTCATTTGATATTCTCGGTGCTCAACGTGGTTTCTATCACCCCAATTACGAGTATCGATTTGCAGTAAATAAAATTTTTTCGATTTAGGCGATCACATTTTATTTTGGTATTGTGTAACTTGCTCGATAACAAAAACTGCACATTTTTTGTGTTTATTTATATATTTTCTATTTTTACTTAATGATTTACTTTAAAACCATTTAATTGGGACTTTTTATATCAAATCGACACGTCAGCGACTTTAAAATTGTAGTAAAAAGATGATCAAGTATTCAGTCACTCATTAAGCGCACGGTTCGACATTCATAATTGCTCGATGATCACTAATCGCTCTGGCGTCGATTATCTTTTCCTGTTCGACACCCACAATAGGGGTGTATACCACTTTTTATTTTGAAGGACAAAAATATGAAAATATATTACTTAAGAAACTATTACATACATACATACATACATACATACATACATATGTACATACATGATCTCTACTACTTAAAAATAGAAAGTTGCAAAAAATAAAAAATAAAACAAAAAATATTCGAAACAGTACATAATACAATAAATTTCACTCCATTCCCCTGTCACATTTAAGCAGGTTGAAGCAGCATTTAATTAATTATGAATATAAATAAGTAAAAAAAGTATAATATTTAAAAATGAGACAATAATAATTTATTTCAAATACATAATTACATAGTTAAGTAAATGTGTATATAGATAAACAAAATATGTATGTAACTACTAGGCATGCGCGTATACATATTAAACAATTTTAAAATAATATTAGTACCATATGTATACTAATACATACATAAAATATGGTATGGTAAATATAAACATCAACTATAAAATAATAAATTGCATTAATATAAATAATCGAAAATTGTGTATTCAACTATTTTTACGAAAAGAATAGACGGTCAATACTTTCCTACGAGTCGAACTGAATATATTTGTTGTTGTTGTTGTGTTAACCTTTGTGCATAGTAGTCGTCTCTTACCACCGGTATGCAACATTTTCTGCTGCAACTGCTGAAGGATAAAGCCTTACGAAAGGGGAGGTGACTTGGTTTAGAAGGTTGTACTGATCCTACCGAATTGCTTACGCTGTCGACAACACTTTCTAACACCTTTCCAACAAACATTTAGGCTTGGTTTACCCTAGATCTCAAGTTGAAAACTAAGGTACTTCCCAAATCTCAAGGGTTTTTCTCAACACCGGATATATTTGAGAATCATACCGTTCTCAACAAAAAAGGAATTTCTTTCTATATGGTAAAAGGGGCTGTGTCACCTGCTTATATGTTCTAAACTTGGTTGGTTTCGCCTTCTCCTTCGGGTGTTCCGGAACCTTCTCTCTCTAGACGACCAAGGTAAGGTGACAAAGCTCGAAACCTGATCCGATCTTCGGACCTGTGACGGCTACAAAAGACTTGGTTCTGTACTTGCGTTTATCACTCACTAACTTGTGCAGTATCGTCTATTTCAGCCTGACGTCGACCGTAAGGACAGCATGGTTCTCAAAGCAGGCGATGTCGATCTTGAGATTATTAATATTTACATACCTGTCCCGAGTAAGTATCGCCCTGATGTTCTTGCCTTACTCAGATGCGATAATCGTGTAATCCTCCGATATTTAAACGCACACCAAGACCTCTGGCACCCAAGCCTACAAGTCCATGGTAAGGAACAGGAATTGGCTGAGCAAATAGACGAGTGGACATTTTGCACGGTGACCGTTGACTGGCGACCGATGTTGACTCTGGTTGATTCGGTTCATATTCCCACAACAGCCGGCTCTATCGTACCGGATTTTCCCACCCTGCCAAGGGTTGTTGTTTCAATGTAACCCTGTTTAATTTGTGTAGTTCCACCCTAAAATTGTCGTCCTCGGAGCAATCTCTTGCAGCAGGGTTGCTTGTTGTTGTGTTTTACCAGGGTTGCTTCATTTTCGTGTTAAGGGCGGGTATCAAACGCATTCTGTTCAATGCATAACGTCTAAGAGATGGCTTCACAGAATAGGATGCTCAGGACTTATCCCTGGCATCTGCAGACCCCGTACTTTTTTTACTACTTCCGAGGCACCATGCTGTTCACGCCTAAGAGCGTTACGCGGTATACGTTACTCCACACCACACCTAAAATCGTCAAGCAGCCACAATGGTGGCTCAATCTAGCAGCACTGCTGCAATTCTCCCCTCATCCACTCCGGTCTGTCGCTCACGTTCACTAGCTTCTTCATCTCGCACGACCGCTCAACACTCCTCCGGAACAGGCAAGGCATGATGATCGCCGAGCATCAGTCCCCTCTCTCTCTGCGCTCAACAATATCCGCACAGAGTCGGTAACCTTGAGTTCAACTATTTTGGGAATGGAAATGGCTATCAAACGAGAGAGGGAAACTTTAGGAAAACTCATGGCGTTTCGTTTTTTAGAAATCATTGCACCTTCTCAAATTGCAGCCTCGACCTTGGTAATCTGGCACTCTGTAAACAGGCTGATTTTATACATATATAGTACCATTTTGTCTACTCATACCAAACTATTTTGTTAAGTGAACAAAGCTAGAGCTGAGAGAAACCAACCAGATAGTACTTTTTCTAGAAAACGTAAATTATCCCGCAATATCGCCCGACTTCGCTCTGAATACTATAATTTTCCAGGCATGTCGTAGTGCCCTAAGATACCAATCACCTTCGTAATTTCTCACTTGAGCACTCTTTTATCGAGTAAAGGATATGCAACAATTGCAGGGCTTCGAGTGCGCAACTAAAATATTATAATCATTACAATTTTATATATGTATTTTAAATTATGAATTGTAGTTGTTTTAGTATGTATTTATTTATAAAAATTAAATCGCTGCTTCTCGGTAAAGTATATTAAAGATTGTTGGGGCTTTAATTCTACGAACATTTTATAAACGTAATTTCATTTACATATGGTTGATTTAAAAGTAAAATATGCAATGTCAAGCGTAGAATGACGCGATTTAAGAAACCATAATAAAAATGTAAGTAAGGATGCGTAGCACAATTGAAAGCGCTGCATCCATACTCTTGAATTTTTATTACATATTTACCCTTCTCCATTTTCCTTTATGAATTCATACGTAATTACAATATATTGTTTTCATTTAAAAAAAGGAGCATATTCAGACAAAAGTACTACAGTAATAATTTATAAATATTTTATTCGCACTTTATGTAGCGAACATTTATATTGGAGCATTTCCAAAATAAATGCTTTTTTAAATCACTGTTTACATATTGACGTGGTACTATCACTCGGCCAACCCCTTCTTTATATGATTCATACTATATACCGCTGCCACTTTTTCAACAGCTGTATCTTCTCCCGTCGTCTTCCAACTATTATTAAATGGTATTTGTGTTATAATTATTTATATGTATGTATATATGTATGGATGTGCAAAATGCATTATTTTATTTATTTTTTTATTCAGTGGCAGCCATAGCACGTGCCTGTGCACGCACACGCTTCTCATATTCCAAGCGATTTTGACAGTAGATTGTGTACGCCTCTGCTTGCGCTGGATCTTTTATGTTAGGTTCATTTAATAAATCCTGTATACCGAGCAAGATTTGTTTGATAGTAATAGCGGGACGCCAATCTTTCTCCTCATCCAATAGTGACAAACAAACCGTACCGGACGGATACACGTTAGGGTGAAATAGTGGCGGTTCAAATTTACATTTCGGTGGAGATGTAGGATAATCATCTTTGAAGATCATACGCAATTTATAGAGACCACCTTCCCAAGCTGTGCCTTTCTTACCGGGTATGGCGCATTCCCAAATCATAAGATTCAATGTGCCATCAGGGTTTTTGGCAGGGCGTGCAACAAAACCGAATGGATGATCCTTACGCCAAGCTTTACGTTCTTCACCTAATCGTGTAATTGCTATTCCAGACATTTTATTTGCAACGTTAAGCGTTTCTCACTCCCAGCTTAAATAGTGTGGCTTTTTGCTGAATTCCCTTTTGTTCTTTTTCCTCTATTCACGAACAGCGTACGATGGTTTTCTCTTCGGCAATGATGGATTAATGAAAGTTTTCACACTTACTTTCAAGGATCCTGTAATAGGCAAACATTGAGAAATTTATATACAAACATAATGGAAGAATATAATGTACCCTTTTTTCAATAAATAACTTGTTTTAATTATCTTAACACGCGAATTTTACGATTTTACGCCACTGGTTGTGAAATTTTACCGCTTAATTCGTGCGTCGGAATAAAAATGTGGTGATGTATGTGTGAAAGTAAATGTCAAAAGTGACAGGTGCAAGAAAAACTGCTAGAAACTGCTGAATAAGTAGCGTCAGAGCATGGTTGCATTCGTTCATACTCTTTTCTTGTTATTTCCACAACGGAACAACACAAAACGACTTCAATACCAAAGAGATCATTAAAAACACACACAACTTCCTTATCCATAAATCCATAGTCGTAACCATACCATATTCTCAACCACATCTATTATTTGTGCCATAACCATAAACAGCTGGAAATTCCCACCAGTTCGTAGTAAAATCCATCATAAAAAACAAATTTCTTCCACTTTGCTGCATAATAGCAATTAGCTGTTTATGGATATGGCAGAACACCCAAAATTCAATGGGTGGACTGTGGTATGGTATGGCTGTAGCGTTGGCGTTATGGTACGTTACGGCTAACAGATTACATTGATTTCCATAAGGTTGGTTGGATCATCGGTTTTACATGGATATGGGTGTCACCCTTAAAAGACCTTTAAGCTCCATGATAGCTAGATCAACTTTTCTTGCAGCGTGGTCAATTGCTTACCTGGGACCTGGGATTAATAACAACCAATGTTATCCGTTCTGTTATTGTTTGATCTTTGGTCGCCATAAAACCCTGAAAGAGATTTGACACGACAACCCTTTATTTTCGCTGAATTTGAAAAAACACATCTAATTTGGCAGCACTTTTTTCTGCACGGAAGTTGTACTTGTGTATTAACAGATGTCGCTGATTTTCATATACCTTGTCCTAATGATATTAAAATTTAAAAATTTTTTTTTTTACTTAATTTTCAAACCTATATTTTTATACCTTTCATGAAAATAAAATGGTATTTATAATACCTTTTTAGTCCAATGTTTGTAAGTATGAAAAGAAGAAGATATAGAAATGATCAGGACTATGATCTGAGTTGATTTACCCATGTTGGTCCGTCCGTCCGTCTTTTTGAAAGCAAACCAGTCCCTCATTTTTAGAGATATCTTCGATGGAGCTCTGTAAGCAGGCAGGGCTTAATCAATTGTCGGAACCAGCAAGATCGGACCAACAAAACATATAGCTCCCATATAAAAGATAGATTCGATAAATGGGTTTTGGCTATAAACTTTGCAGTTAAGAAGCTAGAAACGCAAAACTGCGGGTTTTATACTTATTATATTCGTAATGTAAGTAGTGAAAATCAGCCAGATCGGACCAACAAAACATATAGCTCCAATACAATTGATTCTTCCGACAAACGTGGTTTGGGCCATGTGTCTTTAAATTAACAGTTTTGAAGAGTTTGTACCAATTGTAAGTAAGGATCGGACACTTAAAAAAGTTAAGCGTATTCATGAAAGGTATAAACTCTTCGGCACAGCCGGAGACAGCCCTTTCCTTACTTGTTCTGTTTGTGACCTAACTAGAACCAGCCTACAAATAAGTGACCCTATTTTTGAGGCTAGAGACGTGAGATAGCTTACTGACGGTTTAGACAGGGGGGTAGCGAAATAGCAGCCCTTGGTCGGGGAAACCCCGAGTCATTCCGGTACGTAGAACCGGCTGTCGTCGACGATTGTACGATTCTGGCAACAGGCCCCTCCGTTGAAGAACTCTGCTCCGAATTAGTCCTCGGCCACCCTATTCACGACGTGGACAACGCAAGTGAACATGGAATTAGACGTCTACTTTGATAGTGTCAAGCTACCTACTGTCTCACACCCCAAAATCTTAGGGGTGACGTTTGATAACATGTTCAAATACGGCGCTCATGTAACCGCAATTGCCAATAAAGTCCAAAGCCGTAACAAAATCCTCAAGTCGCTAGCTGGCAGCACTGGGGGTAAAGACAAAGAAACGTTACTAGCTACATATAAAGCAATTGGTCAGCCGGTACTGAGCTACGCGACGCCAATATGGTCGCCGGGGCTAGCTGACACACACACTGGACGAGACTTCAGGTCTGCCAGAACACCGCCCTTCGAACCGCCACTGGGTGTCTTCTTATGTCTCCTGAGCATCACCTTCATAATGAAGCGAAAATGCTCGCCGTTAAAGAGCATAGCGAGATGTTGACCAGGCAATTCCTGTTCAACTGTTGCAAACCGCAGCATCCGAACAGACGCCTGGTCAACGAGAATCCGCCTCCCAGGAGCATAAGGAGCCATCTACGCAAACACTTCGATGAGATCCGGCACCTGATTTCCACGCCGTTTGATCCTAAGGTGCACCGGCAGGCCCTCACCCTTATCCATACGAATTCGGTAAACTCCTTTGTCGGCTCTCTCCCGGCGAACGCCGTTCTTCAGGCAAAAACGCCACCCGTTGCCGAAGAGGAGCGCGGGCTGCCTAGGGAGACTAGGTATTGATGTGCAACTCGATGGTTGATCTACGGATATGATGCCTCCCACCTCTCATTACCCATCTTCTCTTTCCTTTCGGAAGGAGGGATGACATGACCTAGAAGGTTGCACTGGTCATACCAAATCGCTCCCACGACAGTCGGGCAGTACCGCAAGGGAGTACCGGAGCGTACCGGATTCATATCCGGCCAAGGACTGTTATTTCGACAACACTCCCCAAAACCTTCGGGGAGTGATTTTGTTGTTAAAACAACAACAACAACAACTAGGGTGGTGCTGGCTCAACTCCGGTCTGGATATTGTAATAGGTTAAGCTCTTACCTATCCAGACTTAACCCCGACTTGCCTAATGTTTGTCCGGCATGCGGCTTGTCCCCCCATACTACTAACCATCTTTTTGTCTACTCATCCGAGCCTACTCTTCTAACACCCATATCCCTCTGGTCCTCCCCTGTTGAAGCCGCTAGGTTTCTAGGACTTCCGTTAGAAGAGCCTGATGACAATATTGGGTAGATACTGACTACCTAGGCAGGGCTACGTGGCGTTACAACAACAACAACAACTAGGGTGATGCTGGCTCAACTGGTAATAGGTTAAGCTCTCACCTATCCAGACTGAACCCCGACTTGCTGGTAAGTAAAGTTTTAATGGCAGTAGAAAGAAGAGCAGTCGAAAAAGTTGGTTCCCAGCTTCAGGGCACCCTATTGGACCCCTCTGTAACAATTTTCCTACTCTAAGGCATATGAAACACAGCTCGAGCTACAAAAGACAGCCAAATGACAGCTAAATGACAGCAAATGTCAGAAAATTTCGCAAAATGTCGTTCAATCGTGAAGTTACGAGCAATTTTTCATCTTTACATTAATTTAATTTTGGTTCAGAAATTTGTGTTTTTATACAACGAAAAGTGTTGAAAAGTATTTGAAAATAAAATGGCAACATGCTGCGATAATGAAAGAATTTCAAAAACAAACAGAAATTTTGCAATCTATTAGAAACGCAAACACAGTTGGTCGCCGTCCCAATGCCAAAACTAGGAAAAATCGAAGTGCATAGATCGATTGATGTGTAATACAAGAAAAGGGCGTGGAACAATTGCACTGTTGTACGATTGCAAGCTCAATAATTATTAAGTGCATAATTAGGTGGAATGTGAACATTATTAAGATAATTCATGAAAATTATAAGCTGACTGATAAAGGCCAGCGTAGAGCAGTAATGTTTAAGTATGAAATGTGATATTTTTTATCTATAGCATATAAGCAACTGATACGACTGATTAGCCGTGTTGTGCTTTGAGTATTAACAAAAAGGCTTCACAATGGAAATGGTGATCGAAGAGTCTGATAATAATTTCGGTTTTCCCGAAGCTGGTAATTGGAACAATACCAGCCATATACCATTGGAAAACATGAAAATCGATGCTCCTATGGTAAGTAGAGACAAAGAAATAATGAATCTTAGCTTGAATAACCACATTGGGTGTGTATGTTTACAAAAGCATTATCCGTAGGTTTTGGGGAGTAATGCCGAATTGAGGTCCTGCCATCCCTCTTTACGCATATTAGTCGCCTTCTACGAACGGGATGATTACCTCGCACATAATCTAAACCCATAACATACTGGGTCGACTGTTGGTCGCTGCTGTACCTTTATATGTTTTTCTAAAGGCCTTTTGGGCCTCGAATTCCATGATTACTAACAGAACTGGTTACTTCACTTTGTTTGTAACAGCAAATGATTCCGTATGTTTAAGTGTGTGTTGCCTTTGTGGATATTTCTTTACCGGATGTAGATAAACTTCAGGTGATCTCAGTAGACTGCTACAAAAGCTATAAGGTGTCGTGGGTATATTTTAATCCTCTTTACCCTAGTCCTTAACCTATGAGTATTACATACTTCTAAATAAACCACTGCGTCTGAAAACATTTATTAAGTAAGTTAATGGATAAAGAAAATATCGTGTCTGCGACCTCGATGGCCAGCTCCTACCATCGGGTGTTGTCGAAATGTGTCTTTCTAAGCGAGATTCAGCTGTTTGTGGTCAATTAATTTGAAGCAGTGCACAAAAACTGGAAGAGAAATTTGGCCACAAATTATTCGGATGTAGGTTGTTGTTGTCCTGTTAATCATTTCAGAGCCATTAATACCTTGAACAGGTTCTTACTCAGTTAGCAGTTCCTTTGTTGTTGTTTGTATGGACTTAAACATTCCCAGGAGGTTAAGGGCTGTGTTGTTCTTTGCCGGATATGAAGCGGTACTACGTTGTGTTACATGAACATCTGTCGTGGTATTATCCTCTAGGTCATATACATATGTAATGAAGAAAGGTAATCATCACCTTGGAAAGAAGGACAAATTGATCTACAGGCAATTTACAGCTTTTTAAATACAATGGATCACTCTAATGTAGAAAACAAAGAGTGGGGTTTAAAGCCCCTTTAACTGAATGTGTTTAATTGGCACATAAGCAAAGACGAATAAACACAGCAAAAATTCAACATCTGATTTTGACAATAACAACACCTGCGCCAAAGCTTTGTTTAGATATCTTTGGATTTGTTTACATCTTTGTTTACATCTCCCGGCATGCAAATCAACATGTTTACAATGCCACCGAAGGTAAATGACCTTAGGCGTTTGTGTACATTTACAACATGCCGTATACAGAGGATGGGGAGTGATACTTATGACATGCAACATGTGTTGGGACCATTACCCGTGCTGTAGTGGAATTCAACCGACATTTCGTCGTAACCTATATTTATCACGATATTGGTATTCACTAACTATTTTTTTCGATTTTCGAGTATTCGCCATCAGCTGTTTCGCAAAGTAGACGACACACAATTTGCAGTTGTTTTCTATGTCGTTAAATAAAATGCACATAATTTGAATTGTTTATTAAAAATTTAAATAATAATACTATATCCATATTATTATTATTAAAAAATGGCATATGGGAACATAGAGTATGTTTTATAGCGAGATGAGAAATCCTTTGCCCGCATCGTTATATGTAGATAAGTTAGTGAATCGCATATTCGATAGTGCAAGCGAACCGAAATCGAACCGAATCGAATCGCTAGAAGTTAGTGAATTCCACTACTGAGGTAACCATGCTGCCATAACCAAGTATTAATTATTTTGGTTGTCTGGCGTATTATTTATTTTGGCTTCTTTGGTCTTGTAAATGCACTTCTCCTTTCTTAGTTAGTCAGGCCATTTTATGAATGCCCACCCCCAATTTCATGTAAAGTTAGCGTGACCGTTTTATAAAACTATCTTAGACACCAGCTAGGAAAAAAATCTTGCGCCTAAATTCGCCGCAAATTAAAAGTAAATTATCCGTAAGCGATAAAAGAAATCCTTAAAAAAAAGTCGTTAAAAAATCGTATAAACGTATGTCAAAAAGTCGATAAGATAGATACTAAAAAAAATTTAAATTGACTTTTTTCCCGTTTTTAAGGATTTTTTAACGACATTTTCAATGCATTTTTTCAACGACTTTTTTTTAAACGATTTTTAAACATTTTTCCGACGACTTTTTTTTAGAATTTTTTTAACGATTTTGTTTACTTTTTTCACGCCATTTTTAAAATATTGTTTTAAGGACTTTTTCACGATATCAAATAAAGAAATCCATAGTTCTGTTAGCTTATTGGTTAGCAGAACGTACCATAGTTTCTTGATGACAGCATGTACTTCGTTTTGCCCTCACCACCAAAGCCACTTTGTCCCCTTCTTTTTCTAGTTTGGAGTAGGCAGTAATTACGGCGCGGTTATTGAGGCCGAATTTTAAAAAAATTCCAATAAAATAAACTTTTTTAATTTTTCCAGATATGGCTGCTTTGTTCCTTGTTAACGTCTATAACTTGGGTCACCTACATTACCTTTTACAACTCCCGCCTCGTTGGAGTTTTTATAACCAAAATTGTTAATCGTTGGTTCATAAAGGGAGCATATTTTAAAATTGGTATGCTAGAAACAATAGTAGAACTAAATATGAACCATAACTACTTGCATATATTTGTATTTTTAATATTCACAATTAGGTTCTGTGGCGTTAAATCCTTTAGCAGGAAAAATAATGTTTCGTGATTTTGTCTATATAACATTCGATTATTCAGTGCGTGTGCAGGATGGATATTTCATATTTCGTTGGTGGCGATCTTATGTTCCCAAGGATGTATCTGAAGGTATAGATAATAACTTACAAGGTAAGGTGTTATACAAATTTGTATTCTTCTTTCAGATCTCTCACATTCCGATACGCGCCTCTCCGTGCAATTAAATGGTTTCGAATTGCATATATACAACCGTTCCGATTTGTATGATCAGCTAGAGAAAACTTTTGGACTGAAGCCATCGCTATTAATACCGGTAAAATAATAAACGACATAAATGCAAACTAAATAAATTTCATAAAGAGTTGAATGCTCATCAGTATTTAATAATTTTTCCACATGTACATACATAATTACTACTATGTATTAACATACCACTGTTTTTACAGACTGACAACTTATCTAGCGAAGAGCGTTCCAAACTCAAAGAGCACACCATGAATATGGAAAACGCACGCCAAAGCAAGCGTGAGAGTGTTAAAAATTCAGAAGCCATGAAAGCTACAACATGGCGTGATCTCATACCGGTGATAAAAATGGATATTTGTTCAGGCCGTTTTGTGTTCGGAAATAGATTAACACCAACTACCTTATCTATTTCGGTGGAAGAAGCACATTGTACATATAGTACCAAACCAGCTGTATGCCGGCTCGATCATTTTATGCATTTTGTTAAAGCGAATGTTGAAAATGCAAAAGTAATGTTTGCACCAAGTCCAAAATATACAGGTTTAGTAGATGAACCACCACGTTACATGGGCGAGGGCTTTGTGGTTATGATGTGCAATCAAATGGATCTCTATTTTTATATGGATGAGCCTGGTGTTGTGCCAGAAGAACCAGTTTTAATTATATTAGCAAATGGTGATGTTGTTGAACCCTCTCCACCTGTTTGGGGTATCAATATAAAATGTCTGAAAGGCACTGATTTTAGTTATGGCCCATGGGCAGATCGCCAACGTGATCATTTATTTAGATTTTTCTATCCACCCGATTGGCAAGAAATGAAATGTACACCAACGCCAAAACCAGGCGAGCTGCGTAATTACCAATCATTCGATGTTACGCTATGTGTATTGAGTGAAGCCACAATCGATATACTCTTCTCTAAAGATAAAGAGACTAATGCTATGCATATTACTGTTGGACCGGCTTCATATGTGGAAATGACCATACCTTGGGTAACACATGTCGATGGTTACACATCAAAAATTCAAGGACAACTATTTCATGTAGAGGCGACAACTTCGCTACAATATCGCAGTTTAGCCGAGTTGGAATCGCTTGAGTACAAAGTGCGTATACACTATCCCACGCGTTGGAATGCGCCACAAGATTGGAGCGTAGCTCTGACGGGATGCAAAGCGACTGCTTATATTGTGTATAAGCATAAATGCTTCTTTCAAGATCTTATCGAAGACTGGGCTAGTAAGGCGCGCCCCGATATACTGGCATTCGTACCGTACACATGTAAATTCAATATACTGTTGAATGAGTTTGAACTGCTGACGCTTTGTAATGAGTACAACTGGATTGACTGTTCGAGTGCTAATCAAGAGAATAATCATTTAGCTTTTTGTGGAGATGTATTTGATATGAGTTTTGCCCTACCATTTGATGATTTCTTACCCAAAACGGTGACATTAAAATTTTGGATACATGGCGAGGGTTTGGACTTGAGTTTATATGTGCCGGAGGTATCTTCAACGCGTCCAATTGTCTTGGCTATTGATGAAAATGCAAAACTGCTGACGCGTGGTGGTAGAGTTAAAACCCGTCCGGAATTATATACGAAAAAATGGCGGAAAATATGCCAAAGAAGGTGAGTATTTACATTCATATTTTCATTTGCTATTTACCTATTTTCAATTTTCTCCATAGCGCGGGTTGGATAGATTGTTGGACTGTGCCCATAGTAGCACTCTCTATACAATACGTTTATCATCCAGTACCACCGTTGGGTCCTGATCCACAAGCTGATATAACCACACCTGAAAAAGAAGAAATTTTGCTCAGTCCTATGCGTATACCTAAAATACGAAAATCGCCTGTAGGTAATTGGCAAAAGCCAGAACAGCATAAATTTGATCCATCCACATTATCGGCTGATCAAGTAACTGTCGAACTGGAGATAGGATCTTCAGTACTTATGTGCTATGGCAATGTATTGCGAAATTTTATGAATCTGAAAGAAAATATATTTGGCGAAGATCAGAACTTTACTGATATGGAACAATCAAATATAAAATTGAAGGAGAGTAATGCAGCAAGCACAACAACGAACCCGAAAGATCAATTACTTTCAAAAGAGAAGGATATAGCAACAAAATCTATATCAGAAGTAACAGCTCCCGAAGAAAAACAAAAACCATTCGATCCACGTTTATATCGTCCTCTAGAGGTGATTGTTTCACTTATTATTCACGATATACAAGCACATGTAATGAAGAATTGCAATGAGAATGATCCTCCATGTCCGGTGGTATTGATTGAACGTTTTGGTTTTGAAATGAACAAACGTTACCACGAAACAACTTTGCAAGTCCTAGTTAGTCCGTCATACATGATCACATCGGATTTGGTTGTACGACCGAACAGAGATAAACATATAAATCAGGGACATTTGCTGCTTTCCGCTGTGCAGGTAATTGTCTAGATAAAACAAAATATCTTTAAGGTTTGCGCTCTGAACTTTGACACCAATTAATAACTAATTATGTATCAATTATCATCTATATAAATGAACATTAATGTTTCTAATACTATATAGTTAGTTAGGACTCGTACGTTCTTCATATCAAACGATAGTTTTCTTTAAGGATACTTGTCCATTCTAGGTACGTGGACATGCCATGTTTAGCAATGAAGGCTGTGCGCTAGATGAGGATACCTTGGAGTACTCATGGTTGATTGAGGTACAATTGGGGAAATTATCAGGCAAATTGACATTGCCGCAACTTTGTAATGTTGTGGTTGGCTTGGAAACGCTAGTACTCCTAGCAGTGGATCCCGAAAATTGTCTGAAGTCGCCCAAAACAGTACGAAATTGTCACCATGGAGTACCTAGCAATCAATGTCCACACACTAAAGAGGAAAATAAATATAAATGTCCTTCCGCAGAGGATATTAAGTATAAAATTACGCGTCTTTCCGTAGATGCTGTAGATGTGTATTTAATTGAGAGTGGCACTGCGTTGCACGCTTGGGTATGTAATGTCATCATCACGTTTTGTAGTTAATTTAATTTATTGAGCACTTGCAATACTCATCTTAGGTGTCTCCCATTCGTTTGGCCAACTGCAATTTGCATGGACAACGGGTTAAGTCGGGCATCTCTGGTTTGCTACCTTCAATTTTACTGCGACTCTTTATGCATAACGGAAGTTCATATTCAAACCTAACAAACTCTTACAACACCAACACAACTGGCAGCAATCGCTCGGGTAAAATGCGACGCTCCGAACAGGATTCAATAAAATCTGAATCATATCACCAACAACAACCCACGCAACAGCAACACATTGGCAAAACGAAGCGTAGCTCAAATTCTTTTTCACAAAGACGCGATTCACGTGAGGAGTGTAATAGAAAATTGCGTGATAGCTTTTCGGAAACTAAACGTATTTATGAGACAGAATTCTTTGAAAATTGGGTTGAAGTTGGCTGTACCTCATTGGGACCGATTTTACTTGAGGGCGCATCAGCTTTGCCTATTCCCGATCATAAATTACATATTGTACAGCACAAGTAAGTTTTGGAAATGAATAAGTCAGTTGAGAAATGAACCAAATAACAATAATTATGATTCGCAGCTTTCTACGCGAGCATGATGCCAAATACAAACGTTTATGGTTTTTGTGGACTGCAAATAATAGTAACACAGCCCCAGCACCACCACTCTCTACAGGCCTTGAAATTTCACGTTGTGGCTGTATAGGTGGCTGTGCTTTCTTCGGTAGTAATCGTAATGGTACGAAATTTTTTAAACCATCCGCTCAAGATGTACAAGACAATTACAATATAGCAAGATATTTGTAAGTTTATTATTTGAAGTAATCAAAACATAATGTTTAATAAAGAAAAATAAAATTACTTTCAGTATCATCAATAATAATAAAGACTATGGCTTTGGTGAGAGTATATTACATCAAGGACAACTTGTCTTCCATACTCCACCCTATAGTTTGCATTCAGTTTCGCTATATGATAGCGCAGATTTCAATGGCAAAGGAAAACACTATCGGCCAGCAGGCGAGTTGCGAAATGGCAGTCTAAAGAAATCAGAATTATGCAGCAAAGAAGTTGGCGGTAAATTGAAAATTGCTAACGCTATTGAAATATCAGATATAAACGGACGCAAATCGCGTGAGAGCATTGGGTCACCGAATACATTAGAGCGACGTAGCAAGCGATATTCGTACAGCACAAATAGGTGAGTGTTTCCCATCTCACTCTTCTTTATCCATATTCAATTTTCCTAACTTCCCTTTGAACTCCCGAAAGTATTCGGTAGTTATGTGTTTTGAAAATTCAAAACAACAGCAACATCCTTGATTCAAATGTTCAGTCCAACGTGTTTCTTAAGCTGTATACCTATTCTGGTATATAAGTGCAAGTTTATTTTTCTGCAATGTCTCTCACGAAGCTTAAATTCTTCCACTTAGGAAACTTTTATTTTCATACCTTAAACATTTTATTACAATTTTTCAACAGCAGGCAAACGTCAGTAGAAGTACCATACGCGCGTCTACTGGATAGTCCATCTAAGAAAGTGTTGCGACAAGACTCGAACGAGTCCCAACTGCAGGTGCCATTTCGCCGCGGCTCTGACGCAACTAAATCCCAGTCGCAGAATAATACATTACGAGTTTCACCACCAAAAACTAGTATATCTGATTCCCGCCTAACAGGCGAAATGGATGTTGAGGACGAATTAGAGGTATGTCTCTATATTAAATGTTTGTATTTCATATTTAGGTAAAATTACCTTTGTTTCCAAGATACCCGATGAAATGTCACATTCTGCACCGCATTCACATCCGCTTGAATATGAAATTGCCGATTTGCCACTACAGACACAGCTATCGAATGAAACACCCCTAACAAATGGAGGGGATCATTTGACACGTGAAGTACAGCGAACAATTTCTCTAACATCAGAGAATCCTTCGGAGATGTTCTTCTCCGCCGAGGAAGATGTATCGAATATGCTTTCGCAAGGCGGTTCCATCAAGAATCGAAACGGCTCAATCGTATTTTCGGGAAAGAAAAGATTTTCATCTGACTTGAGGTATACTGACATTATTTGAGATATTAATAGTTTATCTCATGCCTAATTTTTTGTGCTGTTTTTTCAGTATTGGCGCGCAAAATGAAAATGCTGGTCTCACACTATCCACCTATCGCAGTGATTTGGAAATACATGCACCAGAATCCAAAACATTGCCGAAACGACCGCAAAGCACCACTGAATTGGTATGCCTAAATGCAAATGTGATGCGAGTTTTTACAAAAAGAAAGAAATGTTTCAAATATCCAAACATGCCTACACCATTTTATTACTTCATTTGGTATTGCAGCTTTCAAGCAATTATATCTCATTATTTTCATATAGCAATCAAACATACCTTCTGATGCAGTTGCAAATATTCAAACTCAAACGAAATTACACACTCAACTTAAATACTTAGCTTACATACTTTCGTCAACGTTAACTTTTTACTTAAAACAACAATTTCATATTTAATGTGCTAAACACTAACTACCCTGAATATTTATAACAAAATATGGATACTACATAATCTTATTAAGAGGTCGTATTTTCTATTTTGGCATGCATGTTTTTGTGTATAACTGAATCGATCTTAAGAAACCTTAAAAACAAACCCCTAAATTATTTTTTCTATATACCTTTATTACTTATATATGAAAATATTCCACATGCGATTCTTTTCAAAATTCATCAATTTCATAGAACGAAGACGTGAGACGTATTCATGGTCTTGCCACACCAATCAGAAAACTAACAAATATTTCATCAAGACCTGAGTATCGACATTTTATTCATGATGTGAGTAGACTTAGCGCCAACTTATAACTACTACTATCCTATTACTATTGTTTACTACTTGCTACCCTAAACTCCTTCAATTTCTAACTTAAAATTGTGCAAAAACAGAAATAGTTATGAATACGTTAAAAACGTCTTTTAACTTTTTTCATTTGTAGTATATTATTTATGCAAATTAAATACATAATTGAATTAACTTGCATACTTACATAATTTAATGTGTGAATATATTTTATGGAATGATTTTATTACAGCTGAAAAAAATAATAACAAGAAATTGCTTATTATGCATGAACGAGTTTGTATTATTTAAAAAGTTGTATTTATTTATACGATGCATGCTCTGTGACCACATTTTTAACCAGATAAATTTTGCATTTTTGTTAATTAAAAAAAGATGCCTCAGATAATTTTTGTCAACAAAAGAAGGACGAATTAGTAAACGGGATTATTCCTTGAATCGAATTTGTATAAATCTTTAAACACTTGCACGTTTTTACCCATAATGTATGTATCTAATAGCAAACGTAACTCTTCTGCTAGATTTGAAAATGAAGACTTCAGTGGGTTTTTATGGTCAAAATATCTGCAGTACAGTGACATAATTTTTATGAGGAACAATTGTAACTCAATAAAATGAATTGTGCTTCAGACACTTAAAACTATACTAATACTTTGTGCTTCAAAAACTTTAAAATGTATTTCATATGAAACATTAACAATTTTGCATAATTCGCATCGCCCAGTATTGCGACTCAGTTTGTTTTAGTATATTAAATGCGTACATATTAAGTTTTACATTGTCTAGTCTAAAAATATACCAATTTGAAAACACAATAAGGCTGCTTAAGCTTTGGATGTCTCTCTTTTTTACTTATTTTATATATTAGCGCATATTTAGTCTGTCGTCAAGTTATATGACTCACCACACAATAGAGCTATTGTATTTAAAATTTATCTTTCACTAAAAGAGTTTACTTTGTTTTTCTACTCTTCGAATTCCATTTTACAGGTTGACGCCCGTGGATCCTCTTCAGGTACACCATCGCTATCATCGAACTCCTTTATTTCGGCCATGTCTTCACAAGAAGATGTTGCACTTGTCAATTTACATCAACAAGTCAATCGTCCCATTATAGATTCTCCATTACTTATGGCGAGCTATTTAAATCATTTGTCACAGGTGAAGTGTTTCAATTGGACCGCTTGCTCGTTTCCGTCAGGACCGGATGTTTTTTCTACGCCCTTATTTCATGAGAATGAAGATGGTGGTTTAACCTATATTGGTAGTAAAATGGTGCCTCATTTTGATTTGTATGCTTGTTGGCGTGAAATTAAAGTTGTACCACGTTATGAGAATACCACTGGTAGTAATAGTTCAGCAACTTTTATGGGCGGACCAAAGTCGCATCCATGGGATCCTAGCGTATTGCTAAAGGAGGAAGATAGTGATAAGGCGACAAATGGTTTTGACGATGGTGAATTCATGAGTTTACAAGCGGAAGGTGCAGCCTGTACATCGGTTGTGGCACGTTTGAAGGGGCAAGTGAATGTTTTTCTAACACCGCTAATGCTGGAGGGATTGCAACGGTAAGTCATTACCTTATTGCCTACTAGCATTTTTTTCTTTTTCAAACACGTTCTTCGAATATTCTTAGGGTTTGTTTGTTTGAGTAGCGACAAAAGCAATAACCCGAAAGTTTAGTGGAGTGTATCGATGTGAACAGTCCTTTGACAGATATGGATCTGGTATTCTCTGGTGCTAGTTTCCTCTGGCAACGGACCAGATTGCCAAGGGACCGAATTGTTTTGCTATGATGTACCTTCGGGTCGTAGATTTTTCCTTTCGAAAGCCAAGGCTTAGGCATAGAATAAGCCTCAAACTCGCTACGGACTATGCTCCAAGCGTAATCTCATATGGAGGATTTCGTGGTGTACAATAGGAGAGGGACAATAAAGGACTTCACTTGGCAGAAGTGAACTTAGCGAATTGTAACGAGACGATTCTGGTCGATTTCAGTCTTACCAGTTAAATCAGTTTGTCTTCAGTCTTTTAGTCAGTGATAAGTGATAAGCGTTGTGTTTCTATTTTTTTACGGGCTCATGAATATTCAAATAAATTTATTTAATTCATCAACTGTACGGTAATAGGAAATCTCTCATGTATTATTCTAAATTTTTGCTGTTCTTTTGTACCTGTCCTTATCAGCTAAATATTAATTTCGTTTAACCCTTATATGCTCCTTCTTCTCCTCACCTTCTTCATGATTATTTTGCTCTTGGTCACGTGGAAAAGAGTTCTCCAACTGTTTTATATACTCGGCATCCACAGCAACCTACTTTTTTCGGATTATAAAACTCAAAATACAAAGAGTACAAGACGCAAAATGTGAATGCCTTGCCTGCTTTATTTCATGTCCATTTTCCCGTTTAGAACGCTGATTCTCTCTAGGCTCCATATAGGGCAACAAACTTTGTCTTGGCAATTTATAACGACGCATACGCGCATCTCTTGGTGGTGCATCAATATCATCGTAATAATTTATATTGGTATCGTCGTCAAAGCGATTATCATCGAATGTATGATCGCGTGGTGGTCCCAAGGCGTAGTTGCGGCTAGAGGAGTAAAACAAGAAAACAATAATAATTACGGCCATTGTTTATCTTTATTGTTTACCTATCGTAATCCACATAATCATAGTCAGGTGCATTAGGTCTGTCAATCAATTTGCTTAACACATTTAAATCATTCAAGGATAGACCATCCAATGCCATATCGATTTCATTATCACTCAAACCATTTGTTGGATCTCTTAGTGTTGATATTTTGGGTTCCGCATTTCTTCTTCTCTATATAATTGTTGAACATTTATTAATTAGTGTTTACTGTCCTATTTTCTAAATATTTTGGGCTTTATTTACATTAAAGTGTCTTGTTCGTCCTCCTTGAAAGTACATCAAAAATATAATAATGCGGTAAACTGTTATTGTTTGAAAGTAAAACGACATTTCGCAAAATATTTTGAAAACATCTTGTCACTTTTGTTGATTTGAAACACCAATCAATTCAACATTTTTGAAGTGAATAAACAAGGTATTTCATATTAGTGATGAAAATATTGAGAGTAAAATCGATTGGAACTACATCTGCTGAATTCGAAATACGACTTGGGTATCTGACCAGTAAATGGAACCCATATATGTTTAAAAAAAGGATACTGTTTCCAAAAAATAATCATTCTAAACTGGCTGGATATCTCAAAACCGTTTCTTTTTGTAGAAAATTTCAACCCAAAAGCACTCACCTTTTTGTAACAGTCTTAAGAAAATGAATTTCTGACGTCACCAAAATGTTAAATCGTTATAAAAAATTGTTTGCCAAAAAGTCTCTTCAAGTTTCTTCTCATAAAAAATTATGAAACCAGCAGTTTTTAATTAATATTTCACATCTTTTAACATTCGCACAGCATGGTCGAAGCGAGTATACCAACAATTTCATCTCTGCATCTACTCTCGGTGGTTAATCACATACACGCCTCTTGCATCGCCAAAGTACAAAATGATAATATATTGAAGCGCGATCAAAGCTTGAGCTACTGGTCACAGGTAATATCTTTGAGCGTATATTGCGCGTAGTTTTACTAACTTTAATGAACTTTCTCATACTTTAAATATCCGTAGGTACATTCTAATTCGAAGCGTTCAACAACAGAGCGCAATTTACAAGGACCCGGTGACTCATTTCTAAGTGATGTTTACGAAGAAAGCATATCTACAAAAACTCAAGGTTTAATTGTATTACCAAAAGTTAGTATAACCATGCTGCAATCATCCATAATTGAAGAGGTTATATCGGTAGCAGCTTTGGATAATGTACAGGTATTTATTATTAAATTGTTTAATTCGAAAAGTTATGCTTACATAAATACTTATTTGCAGGATCTCAGCTGTGTATCACTTCTCACATTCTATATAGAAGGTGTATCAACAAAGTTTCACTTGGGTAAAACGACACGTGCCTCCATGCACAATGTTTATATACAACAAACTGTGCAATCGGGCAATAGTCATAAAAAAGGTGGCATTATGAAGGGTACACGCGCTTTGTTAGCACATTTATCCTCACAAACACGGCCAGACAACATACAAGGTGAACCCATATTAATTGAAACGTCTGAGAAACAATTGGAAGAGTTAGTAATCACATTGGATGTTGGACGTGCGCATGCGCAGTTGCGTCGTTTAAAAACCGAGTCGAGTTGTGGTCAAGAATCGCCTATAATTGTCACAGCTATACCCGAACACAAAAGTAAAGTACTATTTGAATTGCTTAAAATGCCTGAAAGTACGGGTGGCATAGATGGTATCGGTTACATAATGTTTGAATGTGGTTTAGAGGGTGTGGGCGTTAAAATTGTAAAACGCTCACATTTTGAGAAGTCTGAAAACACTAAAGAAGATTTAGCTGACATTGCGGAAGTAACCACAGATGCACGCGGTGTAAACATAAGTGATTTGGTAGGCAGTTCAAGTGCAGATGTGAGTGCAACTTCAAAAGCGGAGGCAGCATGGCGCCTGATAACCAAAAAACCACCAACACCAAAAACGCCTAAAGAGAAATTTCAAACAGCACTAGAGAGTATAATTGTAACAGAACGTACGGAGGGTGGTATAAGCGATAATCGCAAATCCAATCCGAAACCGCAAACTGCAGAGGAGGATGCATCTAAAGAACAATTTGAAAAGAAGACACCAAATGTGAAGGAAACTGAAAAGAATTCTTCATGCGTGATTGAATTGAAGTCGGTATGGTTTAATTTTGCAGCACCACCGTGTGTGCCGATTACACGAAAAATCGATTTGACAAGGTTAGTTGTTGAATTAAATATAGGGCCTTGACGAGATGACTAAGGTTTAAGCGGTTCTTCCACTGCTTCGTTGTATAAGATATGCAAACGCTTTTTGTTCACAACTTTTATTATTTCCCTGACACGAGTCAGGCAACCAATCCGGTTCGGTGAGTTATTATGACTGAATACAAGAACTCGGTGACTGCACCTAAATGCCTATTTCCCTGATCGCTACTGTTGCCCGTGATAATGATGACTTGGCATTTGCCGTTCATTGGTATGCTCGAGTTTCACCATCGTGAGAACGCCCTCAGCTAAGTGTTCACTTGCTGACTAGGCGTCTGGCTTATTTGATGCTGTTGTTGTTGGCATACCTGCTGGGTGCCAACTTTGAGTTTGGGTTACAGTTGTTGTTGGCATTATTGTTGGGTGCCAACTTTGAGTTTGGGTTACAGTTGTTGTTGGCATTATTGTTGGGTGCTAACTTATACAGCTGATGGTGTGGATTCTTCAAAAGAGAGAGACTCGTATTTATTAAGTAGCTTTTATCATTTCAATTTCCTATTTTACAGACTTGACTGGAATCTACTAAGCACCGCTTCACCGGCCATCACTGCCTGGATGAATCCAAGCAATCGTTTGGCTATTAAGATTGTTTCACTTATGCGCGCTTTGCATACACGACAGACAGCTATAGCAGCTTGTTTAATGGCAGATGCTTTAGATAATGATAAAATAAAGCGCAGCCCTAAAATTAAAAAGGTGTGATTACTTTTAAATTTGTGTTTATGTAAAAATTACAACAAACAAAATATCTTTATTTGCAAAACAGAGCCGTTATGCCAATAACTACACGCTACTTTCCAAGACATTGCAAGAAGATCCAAGCTGCCAGCTCTGTTACATAATGCAAAAACTTGTGTTGGATGAGGGTGTGCAAAGGGTGGAGCAAATTTTCAAGCAAAGTGATTTGCCACATTTAAATACATTACGACAGGTTCTTATAAATATATAAATTATAATATTGCTTTGCATGCATACAAATATGTGAGTTCTAAACGTATTCATACTTTTTTAGGGCGTCATTGTGTTGAGCCGTCAATGGAAGAATACACTTTATAATCCAATACTTTTTGAACATCAATACAAAAATAAACTGGCACGTCCAATCAATGTGACATTCTCATTTCCACAACAGGAAGAAGAATGTGATGATGCTGATTGTGAAGGTGATGCGGATATGGGTGTATATGCGGGAGTTGGCGATAATCCCGAAGAGAGTGAGAATGCTTTATTACTTGGGCAAACACAGCATCATCGAAATCATATTGGTATTTTTGATTAACAACCGCTTTTTCTCAAAAACACTGCGTTCTCCCCTCATTTTAACCTATGACTTTCGAGGAGACTACGTAAATTGTATATTTCAAACTTTCCTCAAACTATTTTGTTGCTCTCTTGCTCTTTCCTCTAAACTATTAAGCTAGGTTTTTAATTTGTTTGCGACTTGATTAATTGGCTATACTATTATTTGTTTATAAATAAGGTTTCAGCTTTAAAATCGAGTGCTTTTACACATTTTAACAAACAATTTCAGAGTTAATTGAGTGCATTTCAGTTTATGGTTACTCTTTCAACCACACTCTCACTCTCTTTAAAATACTCGTATGTACAAAATATTTATAATTATTTACATGTATATAATTTATGCTATGTACTGTGTTTGCTTTGCTTTTCATATAAGTACTGTTACCTCCTAAAATGAGTATATTGAATCCAATGGTTTACGACATTCCCCTTTCCAACTGGAAATATAAATAGTTCTTGATATTATATAACTGTAGCCCCGTGTTTTGATTAGTTCGAGAAATTTTGTATTACTTTTGCGTAAGTGAAAATAGCGAAAGCAATTACAAAGAATTTTCTCACTCTCAGCGAACTTTCAGCTTTAGACAATTTTATTAATTTTAGTCAGAAAAGTACTCTATTAGACCTACTATATGAGACCATCTAGCTCCCGCTAATAATTCGGCGGTAAAAAGAAGAAGATGCACACCATTAATTAAAACAAATCCTAACCAGATGTATATATGTATGTCTCGCAAATTATTTTCTTTTTATGTGAATTTCACACAATGTATTAAAAAATGTTAAGCACAAACCCCTTTTTTTCATTATACACATTATTTATATTGTAAAACTGAAACTATTTACTCATTTCTGTAGATAACTAAGTATATACCATTGCGAAGTGTACGCTTTATTTCAATAACATGTCTTATTGCATATACCTTTTTGTTTTTAAAAGAATCACCTTTTCAGTTATCAAACCATTTTTAATATGTTTGTGTGTTTTCGTTTCAAACTTATTTCTAACCATGGCTGAAATGTGCTTAAAATAGGTTTGTTCATACCAATTTTTTTTCGAACTAAGCTTATACTCTTTAAAGAGACAAAAACAAAAATTTAATTAATCATGATGTACAATTTTGTAATTTATACACGATTATCTAGCAACGCATTTGAATATATTTAATTTCATTTTCTTTTGTTTTATTGTTTTGGCACACTTTTTGGCGCACCGTTATTGCAGTCCAAACAGGTGGCACTCATGTTTATAGCACAAACTATACTCGGTCAATAATTTTTCATATACTTTAAAAATGTCTTATAATATACTTAACTCTTTTTAAAATTGCATAAAAAATCGATTTAGATTCTTCACAATTTGGCATGGGTTTTGCTAATGAAGCATCGTCATTACATGGTGCAGCACACAGATCCAATTCGGCATCTCCAAACATACATTTAACCAGAAAGGGGTAAGTATTTTGATTTTCCAAAAAATACTTGACTTTAACTACTAAAACAATTTGTTGAATTTATTTTTGTTTCTCATTTTTCGCGTGCATGTATTTATGCGCATTTAATGCTCGTTTATTTGGCTGCTACATATATTCATCTTGTTCTTGTCCTTAATGCTTACACTTACGAAACCCGTAAAATCGTTAACGCTTTTCTTGCCACATATTACATAAAATATTACAGCAAGGCGCCTAGCAAATGCTCAAATATTTCACATGGAAATTCATCTCGTTCTAGCATACAAATGTTGCCTATAATATCTGGTCTAGTGGAAAAGCAGGTGCCCGAATTCGGTGAGTATTTAAACAAAACGAGAAAAGTCGATTCTACTGCCAGTCGACACTCACAATAGCGAGAATATCGTATTGATGTGAGTGGCAAAAATACGTTGATGTATTTATGCATCGAAATTCATATAGGTATTCTTACAGACCGCCCTAAAATAAGTATAAGATATTTCGAACATTGATTTTTAACCACGGATTGTGAAATGTTCAAAGAAAAGCTTTGATCGAAAGTTACTCACCAAAAATATTTACCCGATCTGTATAATAAACTTTTTTCTTGCTCTTTCTTCCAGAATATGGTGCATTGCAGGAGGGTTCATTGACTTCTAGCAATTCTGTGAACAAATTTTGGTTAGGCCCAGAAAACCAAAAAGAAGACTTATACTTCTGGATGGTTAAGCAACAGGAAAACAAAAAGAAAGAAAACTCAATTGAAAAGGAAATAATACGTCCGGCACCGGTGAAAGTGCCAGGCGCTGGCCAAACACGCAACGGTATTTTGCAGGACTCAATAAAACTACTCGATGCGCATTTGATTTTCGAACCGTTGCTCACATGCTTGGGTGTAATGCCACAACAAATGGTCAATAAATTTGCCAATGCGGGTAAGTTTTATAAATTCTAGTTTATATTTAAAACTTTGTTTTCGGTTCGGGGAGCGGGAAATTATACCAACAGAGAGTTTTTATGTCGAAATAATTGTTTGCAGTTTGCACGGTTGGAGCTTTTTTGTGGTTATATAAAGTTTGAAATTTTGATGAAAATTACAAGGGAGTTAAAATATTTGTTTGTATACTCGTATAAGCTTGTTTGGATAAAAATCGTAAAATTTTGCGGGTAATAATTTTTTAGAACATTTGAACTCGATAAGGACTGTTTCGACTGCAACGTTTTGGAAGTTAGAATATAATATGTTTCTACGGCGCAAAGAGGGTTAAATATATTAAATAACTTACACTCAAAAATTTCACAGTTCAGTGGTGAAAACCGCCTCCATAAATTATATAGAAACATATGCTTGTTCTGAGTTGGAGTAACTTCACACTAGATCTGTATGCAAATTAAATTAATTGATTGACTCGAACTTTTTTTCCAGACATTTCATCTTTGGAGAATTTTGGCACCAATCTCTCTCTCATTGGCACATTCGACTCGATACGCGTTGATATTGTTGTTAGCGAGGCGGGTGATAAAAAAAATAAATCCTCCAAATTGAATAAAAAATCGAATGGTCGACAATCGATTATGTTGGATACGCCACTATTTTTATGTGAACGTGTAGGCGTTGAATTGGAAGTCTTAAAGAAGTCCGATGGCATGGTTGATCAAGCGCGTCAAAATGTTATTTACATGTCGCGAAGACAATTAAAAAAGCATACCAGCACTGTTATCAACTTGAGTCTTAATATACGCTATATATCGCAGCAAGTGAGTCACACAAATATACTTATTATAGCAAATAAATATTTAATAAAAACTTTTCTTCACCAGGTCAATATGCCTCTTCTTCGTCTTTTACATCAAATCACCAATATGTATCAAAATGTTAAGGATGCACAAAATGAGTTCCATCATCAACCGGACTTGGCTAGAAAATCGCATGCCAAGGATGAATGTAGTTTAGGTAGGATGACGAAAACGTTTCAAGTAATTATACTAAGATGAGTCTAATACATTCTCTTAAATTTGATAGCCTCTGAGCCAAATGACATAGCACCTTTTGGCTCAGTATCAGATCGCTTTGCGCACAATGAAAATTCCTCAGATGAACGCTATGATAAATTTAATGAAATGATATCAATGACACATCCCATTGGCGGAAGGTAAGTTTGTTTAGAAAAAACTTCCAATAAATTAATTAATACAAATCCTAACAGGGTGCGTCCTAGTGGCATTGGTCCCTTAATACAGCTAACACCATCTCCAAACGCCAGAAATCGACCATCAAGTTTTGCCCAAAAACTACGTTCCACAGGAAAATCTGTCAAAGGCAAATTAGGTAAGCTCGAGTAGTGAAATCTTTTTTATAAATATTTTATCTACTATAATTTTCTCTACTTCCTTTAGGCTACACAAACCTTAATGAGACCAGTTCTTCACCGCTGCGTGATAGCCCCACCACTTCGGTGAGCGAACAGCAAATGTTTAAATTATCACTCGAATCGAAAGCATCGTTAAATGGCGCTTGTGCCACGAGTGTGAGTGGTGATTATAATACGATAACCAAAAATGGTTTCAATAGCATTCAACCATTGTTGCAAACACCAAATTGCTGGAAAACAATATATAACTTATTAGAATTGTATGGCACAATGCCTGAAACTAAGACAGTGCAACGTAGTTCCATGTCAAATGAAGCACATGATGCTGCTAAATATGGTGTGAAGAAAACTCCAGTAAGCGGTGGCAGCTACATGCGACAGGATACGCGCAATGATGAAGATGATGGAACGAGTGCACCAACTCCCTTGCCACAGCATCGCGAACTTGTTGGTACGTGATATATATTGCTGTTCGTTTGTAATAGTAATTTAGTTGTATAAAAGTTAAAATTTATGAAGACAAGGACAATAAAATCAGTTATCATAGAATAACTAAGCGTATTAAACCTCCCATATTAGACACATATTTACATTTTTCTGTCTTAAAATAATTCACTCATTGACTCCGGTCATCTTTTGGATATAATGGGTTTATTTAATTGCATAATTTGTTTCCCTTCCAGAGAGCTTGTCCCAGGAAAAGACCCGCTTGGTTGTATTTGGTGTTGCGAAAATTCACAAGACGCGCCTAATGGCCACACTGAGCGGCTTAAAGTTAGAAGCTGAAATTACCACCTTGAATGGCAGCGCGACTTGGCGCAAAAAGGCTCGCCCAGTCTCAGTGGAATGTTCACTAACAGGACAAGTTGGGCGCACTATGATTGTGTTGCTCGAAGGCGTTGCACCAAATCAACAGTACGTGATTTTTGTTTTAAAAAAGTTTAAAAGAAACTAATTGTTTCTTGTTTTCTTTTACAGAACTGTTGTAAAAGTAACTGTAGGCAAATGCCAAAATCTCTACTCAAGTTTGACTAAACGTGGTAAGGATAAAAACAGTGGTTTACTGTCCATTGGACCAGTAAACATTGAAATACCACAACATCCTGTCGCGCTGCACGGCATGATGACACGCAGTTCGAAACAACTCAGCTCTACACTACAAGAATTACGTGTTGGGCGTAACTCGGGTCGTTCTGCATCGCGTGCACATAATCCTGAAGAGCCTGAGTCTCCATATCACTCACGCACTGCGAACGATGTTAAAGAAAGGACACAACCACAACAGCAACAAAATAAGAAACCAATACCAACACATAAACATTTACCGCAACAACAAAATGGGTTGCTCCAACCGTTAGTGATGCAATTCAATATACTCTTGCATAGTTTGTCTATAAATGCTGCCCTTTTGCCATCACTGCAAGCGCAATATCGTATGAATTGTGTCAGTTCAACTGGTGTAACCGGTAATCGTGCGAAATTCGTTATCGATCTACCAACACATACGCTCAGTTTTAATACGAAGATACATGTGCGGGTGAGTAAAAAACCAATTATGATTATTAATCACCAATATAATCAAATATCTATCTTAAAGAATGAAATGAATTTACCATCGGAGGCCTGTATTGCTCTACCGCCAGTACATGTGAGTGCCGAGTATATACCAGAACACCGACAAGAGGTAAGTAATATACGCTGCGAGTATTCTACGTGTCATGGGAACGAATTAGGGTTGCGCGATCTACGTCTTTAAAGTTACTTACGATAGTTTAAGGTAGCCAGCTAAAATTTAAATTTTGAAATTGACGGTTTGTCTTCCACCCAAATTCGACTTGCCAGGGTCAGACAATCAAAGAAAGAAAACGAAATAGATCCAGTTGCTTTCGTCTTATATCTTGTCTATAGCTTCGAGTTTCTTTCACTATGTCTTTAATATCAATTTGTGTTTTCTTACTATAACATCTTTTTCACGTGTTTCAGGAACCCGAACGTGTTGAGGGCATCGTATTACGTCGTGGGGGCTATGTAAATGCATCAGCTGAAATTGGTGAATTTGAACGTTGCCTCACAACTGATCTACTAAATCATTTAGTATTTGTGCAAAAAGTTTTTATGCGCGAAATAAATGAAGTACTACAAAAGGTGTATGGCGGTGAGAAGCCTGTGCCACTCTGGTCGGAAGACAGCGTTGATTCAGGCAGCGTGCAGGAATCGTCACTGAAACGAATACTTTTCTCTATAAATATATCCATGAAGCGTATACAATTGACTGCTACAACACCCTGCTCGTCGGCGGTACGCTTTGAGACTGGAACGCTTGAGCTACATCTATCGAATCGTGTAAAGAATTTGGGTGAAGGAAACGATCGTAAAATGTTTGGCAAGGCACATATTGATTTCAATCTTTCCCTTGGTCAAATTATACGTAACGTGATTTTTGACGAAGCTGAACCGGAATTCCAACAATATGCATTCTTTCATACAGCCATTGCATTGCGTAATGCTTTTCAAGATGAACTGCTCAATGAGGATAAAGAATTAGTATTGTTGAAGTTGAAACGTCCATTGCTCTACATACAACCGATTGCGGTGGATAAGGCAATTTTGGTGTGGTTGAATTATAAGAATGCTTATGAATATTGGGCGGAGAAACGTGCCAATTTGAATTATGACAGCTCGCAAGTAAGCTCCCAAAAATGCTGTTGTTTTGCAAATTTGTATATAAATATTTTTTTCTGTTCAACACAGACTTTTGACCGCGTTGCTTTTGGGCAGATAAGCAATATTGCCGCCTCGAATCTATCAACACTGTTTCTGCAGTTGACTGTAGAGGATATGGGCATTTGTGTACCACTAAATCAACCTGCTAATGTAAGTGGAGATTTATTTGGAAAGACTGAATTGTTTTTTTATAAAAACGTTTTTGATTTTAATTTTAAAATAGCCTTGGGTCACGCGCACATATCATGATTTTGAAAGCAAAGGCGCTGTTGTTATTACACTAGAAAACACAATCATATCTGCTTGTAATTCTGGTTCGCTTGTATCTAAAGGTAAATTCCAAGGTTTGTGTCTACGATTCGCTGATGATTTTGAAACCACACTTGACGATTGGAAACCAAATACAAATGAATCTATAATGAATGTTTGCGTTGTGTCTGAAGGCACGTATGAGGTTTGTTCACGCACCACGGCTGCCAAGAAAATGGAAAATGCGAAGTGGTTACTAAATGTAAAATGGCAAATGGAGGGTGTCGATATACATTTGGATATAAATATTGGTAAACAATTATCGTCACTTGGTCATACGTTAACAATGTTGACCGGATTGGAGGAGGAAGACACTAACTTGGAATCTCCAGATAGTGATGAGGGCGATCACAGTTGTCGCGATACCTATGTGCGCCGACGCGAATTTGAGAATCTACCGTCGTTTGTGTTTGATCCGACCATCGATTCGAAGAAGCGTTCTTTCATGATGGAAAAAGAAATGGCTGAACAATTGAAAATTATCAATGATTTGCGTACGCTTGGTGCCTCACACAATACAGTGGCGCATGAAGAACGCCGTTTGCAAGAATTACAAGCAATTTGTTATAAATATTTCCGTCGTGATATGATACAAAAATGGAAGCGCCCTTCTTTGCGACGACCCATGAAATCTTCTAGTCGTTCATATTCATTTATAGGTACATCGGGAAATCATCGTGAACCCTCAGATGATAATTTAATGCCTGGACCATACACCGGACGTCGTTTAGATCCGATAGCATCTAATGATGAGATATCTAGCTTACAGAGTACGCCTGTTTCGGGACATTCACGTAGCGCTTCGTTAAAAACATGTCCCGCCAATCGTGTAACCTTCTCCGAATCGATGCGTCAGACTTCACTGCCCAATGCTGACACGGACAGTGAAGATATTGATTGGCGCACACAGGATGGGAACGGCGAATCAACACCAAGTGAAATTGATATTGATGGCACATCGGTGGAAATGCGTAAGAAGCATGGCTATCAACAGAAACAACAAGAACCAAATATAGATTTTGAGTTGGATATTAAAGTGCTTGTTAATTCAGGTAAGTGTGTGCTGCACACTAAAGAGTCCACAGAGGAGCGTTTGCTATTAAGTGGCCCAACCACCGTTAAGACTCACAAGCGTGAACGCAGTCTCGGTAATGATTGGGGTAGCCCAACACCATCACGACGTCAACGCGATAAAAGCAAGTTACGCTACAACACCTCGAGCAATGCAATGCTATCTGATCTCACAATATTCCACATTCCCGGTTTGGATGTAAAGTTGCATTATCAATCGCGCACTCTTGCTGATTTGTCGGATCATGCACGTGGCATGAGTGGTGAAAGTCATCATTCGAATGCACGCCGTTTGGGCAGTAAACGTGCTTCTTTATTTGCTTGGATGACCCTACAAAGTATACCAGAGGAAACTATCATTTCACCACATATTCTGGAATTTTTAGAACAAACATTAGAACCAATACCAACTAAAACCCCAGATCCCAGTGGTGCTCAAACTCCTACAGCCAATCAAGTTAATCTTGATATTCTTCCAGCCAATTATGTTACCTATGCCTCGTTTCCAGTGGATGTTATTGTTTATTTTCATATGCAACCATCCACTTTCCGATTCTCTTGTTTGCCTGTATCGCGCGTGGAATGTATGCTGCAATTGCCAAGTTTGGATATTGTATTTAGTTCGAAACGCACTGCAGATGAGGATACACATCAGCACGAGCATGCATTGGATAAATCTTGCACAGCTGAAAAGGACAAAATGCCCACTGGTGGTTTGAGGTATGTAAAGCTGTATCACGTCACATTCCCTGAAATGCTAGTATTGTAAAGCATTTCGCTCCTAGTTGGAATAATACTTCCAAACATTTATCTTCAATAGATTGCAATTCATTTCAAATATTTTTTTCCTTTACAGCGTTACTGGTTGCTTGGCGGATTTCAATGTTTATATATTTCATCCATACGGCGGCAAGAAATCCAATGTGAAGGAGGCTCAGTTCTCCCCGCTATCCGACACTGAACGCAAGGATTCCCTAAGTATAAATGTTGAATTTGTCAAATTCCAATTGAATCGTTGTCGGAAAGTATATGTCGAGCCGTCAGTTGTCAGCAAACGTGCTGTCGATCAATCACGTGCAGTTATACGTTTTTCAAGCATAGTGGATATAGGCAGCGCCTCCTTCAAATATGACATGCGTCGTTTAACTGAAATTTTAGCTTTTCCAAAAGCTTGGTATCGTCGTCGTATAGTGCGTCGTCTCTTCCTAGGCGATCTTAGCATGCAACACATGGCCGGCACGGAACCTGCTACACCCACTGGTACACCATCTACACCCAAAGATCCATGCGGTGGCAATAAGACACCTAGTGCCAAATCACCTGTAGATACTTTTTATAGCAGGGATAAAATGCGTTTAGACTTTGATGCACAATCTTCATCACCACCACAACAGCAACCAGCAAATATAGGTGCGGTGCGTAAACTGCGTTCGTTGGGTAAATCTTCAAGTGCAGAATCATCTAGTACACCACCTTCGGAGAAGAATCAAATAACCGCTTGGGAAACACTGGTGTTATTCGCTATTAATTTCACAAAGCTAAATGTGCAAATGAATATGGGAAATGTAATGGGCAATGTGGTGTGGTTAACTAAAGATTTTCAATCCGATGGCAGACTCTCTATTGGATCTACAGGATATAAGAATATGTATATTGGCATATATTTAGGTGGCTCATCATTGGATGCTAAAGGTGGCATAGTCGGTGGTAGCTTTGAAGTGAATAAAATCAATACGCGATTCCATATTAAAGAGGAATCTGGTGTGGAACCATATCACACTATTCGTTTGAATTTTATGGCTTTAGAGCTACGGCTCGACTATATGGGTACATCGGTATTGATGATGCGCATCAGTTCCTTCTCAGCAGCTATGAAAGATGAATGGAAAACATCGATAAATGCATTATCAACAACTGATTATGGCGGCAGTATGATTACTGTGGGTGGTCACTCGACTAAGCCGAGAGCTATAATATTTATACATGGTGATTTATCATGGGATCAGGTAATTAGAAAAATGTTGTAGTATACATATTTATTGACTTCGAAATAGTTAAATATTTGGGAACAAATGAAAAAAGGTTTGGCTATCCACTTGTCCCCCACTCGAGCTTACCATAACTTAATATTCAAAAGTTTCCTTAACAAATAGAAACGTCATTAAAATTTTATATTCTCATTTTACAGTTGCAAATAATGATATCAAAATCCACCACAGCTGATCTTCTTAAAATGTATTACAAACTCGAAGAATTCTTCACACAACAGTTTAAATCATCCAAGCGCGTGTTCTCTAGTCTTGAGCCGCGTTTACATGAACGTAACGCAAGCATGAGACGTAAACAGAATCGTGAAAAAAAGAAAGCAACAACAAATAGCGGCGCAACCGACACAACAGCTTGCAACGCAGTCGATATTGGCAATACTGATGCGCGCCACCATCGTCATTGGCAAAAGCCATTAGAGCAAGCCATCGGTCTCGTTGTACCGACATTAGTAACACGCCTACCACGCAATGGCAACGTTCTCGGTGGTACCGTCGAGTTGCATGGTAATAATATATCGCTGGCCTGTTTCCATGGCATAAATTTTAAGTCCAAGTCATGGGCGTTGTTCAGCTTAAAATCTCCATCTATCAATTTTGCTACGGAAGCGCATCAAGCGCATGATACTCACGACGTTTATGTGACACAAACTCTCACATCGTGTTTGGGGCAATCGACTGAGGTGCAACAACAAAACCACTCTATGGCTATTGTAAGCAGAATTACACGTAACATCATATTTCCACCACAATTTAAAACGTTGAACGAATGGTTCCACTATGCTTTTGCTAATAGCGAAATTGATTGTAAGTATTTGGGTACTACATATTCCCATCCTAATTTCCTCATATTATTTAAATTATAACAAAAAATTGGTAATTTACTATTTCGTATCATTTCTTTAACAGCGGTTGATCGTTTTCCAATATTAGAGCGAGATCGTGAGATTGCTTCGAACTCCATAGAACGTACGCGTGCAGCTGGAGCCAGCGCAAGTAGTTCTGCAAAGATACAGGAACACAACCACAATCGTGAAGTAATATTTGCGCTGCCAAGTTTGCAGCTAAACTTTAAGACTGAACATCGACAAGGCGCAACGACTCCGGAGCCGACAGGTAAATGCAGCGTTAAAGTAATCTTTTTATCAACGCTCAATAACATGGTGTTTTATATCGGTTACAGAAACCAAACCAGAGGTACTCTGCAGCTTTATAACTGAATTTGATGATCACATTTTTGTAACCGTCGATGCCGATGCATTTTTCTTCCTGCATGATTTGATAACATCTTATGTTAAGGAGAGGGAAAAAGTCGTATGTTTCCACATAGTATTTACACATAAATTTGTTTACCTAATTAAATTTAAACTTTTGACTAGATTGGCGGTCCATCTGCACGTGCTGCTTCGCCAAATCTTTCACAGAACTTAAAAAGCCAATTGAAACCCTATGTAAGTGATGAAATGCGGAAGGATGGAAATAAAACATCGTCGTCGTCGGTGAATAGTAATTTTACTGCTAGTGCGGCTACAGCTAGTAATTCATCGATAAATGCTTCAAACACAACATTGGATCAAAACAGCTTACATGTTAATAGAAATAATAGCAAATCGAATTTATCAACCGCTTTTAGTGTTGGCCGTAATGATGTCAATGGACGTGCGTCCTCCTCGCCATCGCCATCAACTTCAGCAGCAGTGGGGGGTGGTTTGAATTCAACGCCCAATAACAACGCGGCGACATCTAATCCAATCAATGGCACCACCACAAACGACAACCCCATTGATTTAGAATCGTTTGTGCGTGATTGGCGTCATTTTGAATGTCAAACTTGGCATTTAGAACCGACTGTGCGACTACTTTCATGGGCGGGTAAATCTATTGAGCCCTATGGCATTGATTACATATTGAATAAGCTTGGGTTTGCACATGCGCGCACCACCATACCAAAGTGGCTACAGCGTGGTTTCATGGATCCATTAGATAAGGTGCAAGCATTAATGATGCTTCAGTTGTTGACTATGGTACGAGAAAATAAGGTGGAGACTCCACCTAAATCGAAATCGTCGAATTAGTTAGTTTTTGTTTATTTTAAAATTATTTGTATTGTAATGAGTTTAATTTAAGATATCTAGCTTGTATTTGAACGTATGATCTGTATACCACATTTTAATATGTATTTTTAGGGTTTTGTTTGTTGTAAGTGATATAAGCCATTTCACGATTTTTTTAGTTTTCGTAAATTATGCAATACTCGGGAGTATTATTTTTCAAAGTGTAATATTTTTGTTTATAATTTTTGTTAAAAGTAAGTTGTATGTTAAGCAGATTGTTGTTATTTTTTCAAAATTGTTTGGAATGTTTAAGTGTAAGATTTTAAATATAATTCCATTTTGATTGGAAACTAATTAAAATATATTCAAATATGCCAATAACCAATTAATAGCAACATATATTTGAGTAAATAAATAAATAAATAAAAAAATATTATGCAATTATCCATATATCAATAAATACAAACCCTTTTAATTTATTGACAACCAAGTGAGTATTAAACAAAAAATCAGAAGTGGAATAAATACTGCTTAGCAGAAACTACGACAAAGTTTTGGGTCGAATTTTCGGGAGCGGATACCATGAAATTAGAGCCTTCACTAGTAACACCGCTTTTTGCGTTTACTGCTCTTTCAACGATTCGGCGCCTAATAGTGTAGTAAAAAAATGATACAAATATTAATGTGGACATTGAACTCTCGCACCGGAACACGGCTTAGGATACCTCCCTCGGCATTTTCCGCTGCACAAGAAAGTAAATATATCCCATATAAAAATAGTGGGCGTAGTATATACCGGGAGCTTTAATAGGTTTTCCGATCAGCTGCGAAGTAAATCAATCTCCATTAGTAGTGAGATGTGAAAGCAGTATAAAATTGCCGCATACTTTGCTCGAATAAAAACTTTTAATGGCCCTACGTATCGTGAACCTGCCAAAGTCTTTATTATCAATGAGTGTATTGTCGGTGCCCATCCAGGAGTTACAACTCTGCAAAAAATGCGATTAGTCTAGGATGCAGAAGAGACGAGTCATTTGTATGGGTTGAACTTTTGACATTTGTGTGAGCATGTTCTTCAAGGGGAGAACCATTGTATTCATTTATACCCGAACTGGTACGAAAGGATTAACGCACTTTTTATATTAGCGGGTACTTTTAACTGCTATAAGTATGCTACAAACAATAATATTCACTTACACCCCTATAAATATGCTACACAAATAAAAATTTACTAATTGTATATTGCATTGCAGGACACTGTAGACAAAAGGTACTGATCGCGGATTGCTCTGTTTAGCGACCAGTTGCACGATTTTTTGCAGGGTTATATCGTAAGGCGGCATTTCAACCACCTTAAACATTTTGTGCTCTTCAAGGTTGACATATTAATTAATATTTCTTCCAACAACTGGGTTTCCTTCTCCTGGAATTACCAACAACAACTACAAGTCTTAACAGAATTGCGGTTGCATTGGATTTGCCTAAATTCCTAGAGTTCTGCTTTCATCTCCAACTTTGTATGTGTTTCTAAGAAAATTCATTTGCTATGCATCTTGGCGCATTTTGAATACAAACTAACCAGAGAAATGCATGAAGTTATTTATATATTCAAGCTACAAATGCACATACTTCATTTCTCTCTGGTCAACATTCTTTAGGAGAAACAGCAAGGCAGCTCAAGTCCTCTATCTTCATTCACATAACGTCTATAAATACGGACCTTGTTAAGGTTATATACATATGCAGTTCACTGATACTTTTCAACATGCCCATATTTATTTCCTACTATAGTCATTTGCCTTTTTGATGTTTGCTTTCAATCGAAAGTCCGGAAACTGCAAAGCTGCAGCCGGAAGGTTACAGCGGATCAACGGAAGGCGATTTACAAACAGGGAAACTATACATATATACTCTGATATAAGAATTATATATAAATATGTATGTATGTACATATATATTTGCAATGGGGATGTAAATAAATTGATCCCGGGATTTCTTTATTACAATCGCGGTATTTTCGGGATTTTGATATGATATAATTTCGATTTTCTCATTTTCTTTTAACTGTGTAGCTTAAAGTAAGAGAAACGTTTCCAGTAAATAACAAAAAAAAAATTTTGTTTACGATTTTCATATTCCACTGATATTCGAATTTTTAATATATGAAAAAAACTGTCTTAAAGCGTATAACATAAAAAAGTTATCATTTTCTTATTAGGAGAAAGAAGAAGAATTTCCAATATATCGATAAATACATATTTTTTCAAAATTCATATAGAAGTAAGCCTGGAAAAATTCGCTGAAGATTTCAATTTTGTGATTTAACAATTGATGTGATTTAACAATTTCGGGCTCCCAGAATTAGTCCCGGGATTTGGGTAATCGATATGCTGTAACATTTTTAGTGAAGGAATTATTTGAGAAATTATCTGATTTGAAAATATATACCACATTATTTCATATTTTCACCTTTTTTTCATTTAACACCAAAGTTATTTCCTCATCCCGAAAATTCCGGGATTGACAAAATAAAAAAAATAAAAAATTGCGCATCCCTACTCTCTAAGTACAAATATACTCATTCACGTATATGCATTAATTTTATATTTCAACGTATACCTTGAAAAGCTGTTGCAATTGGAGGCGTTCTCCCCTTTTCCTCTCCGCCAAGCATTGGTTTACATAGGGAATTAGTACGCATAAAGGTTAATGGGAGCTTAAACCGAAAGTAAGAAGAAGAAATGTTGTTTTAGTATTGCAACTGCTGCTGCTGTTACTTGCTACCTTCACTTGTTATTGCACTAAATGGGATTTAAATTAGAGTTCGAAATTAGTTAAGTGTAGCATGGGCGAATGAAGTGCGAAGGCGAATGCTAAAAATAAGATGCTCATCCAGATGAATATTGAATTTCTTTACGTTTTGTATGATTTTAATTTACGTTTTGCATGATTTTGGAATGAGTTGCCGTAAAACGTATGCTTTTAATCCATCCGACCTTGAGGTATGACCGTAATTTTTTCTCGTTTTGAATGAAGTTGGTACGAATTGCGTTAATTGCACAGAGAAGCTCTGACCGACAGCAGTCGCAGAAAGAGGTCCTTGGTGAGCTATGTAGAAGTTCCAGTGAATAATTATGACGATTGGTCTCATGCTCCTTTTGACCAAGTCGAATCATGAAATGTGATACTCTCGCAGGTAAAGTGCTAAACCGTTCGTGAACAGCTGCTGCTCGTCTCCCACCCATTCTATGAGACGAATATTACTTGCTTCTTTCAACTTGAGTCTTGCGTCAAGCCTACGGTTTTCATTATTTTGCATACATACATACATATGTACAAACAACAAAGCCATGTAACCCACTATCTAAACAGAACGTGGGCCCATTGATTTATTGTGCTCTCGTTGAAAAGTAAACAGTAACATAATTTCATATTCCAAATAAAAGTTTTGTAACTTTTGATGGAAAATAACAACAAACAAAAAAAAAAAAAAGAAAAAAACTATAGACGTGAAATCCATTAAGAAAGAACATAAATTTTCCATAAGAAAACAGAGGAAGAGTAAAACAGCGATGACGTGAAAAAACACACAAAAAACTGCTGAAAGAGACAAGGCAAACCAACACAAATCAGTATTTGAGTAAACTTTGGGGTTTCTGCACTTTTTCACACTTTTAAATGTTCGTTATTGTAGTCCTTTGTTTTTCAAACTTCATTAAATCATTCAATAAGTGCGGTAAAACACTTTTTGGTTGCTTTCGGCACACATCTCATGATTTGTTGTAAACTGATATAACTCAACATTTAACTTCTTTTGGATTGTATATATTTAGAAATGATTACACCGTGCTACGCATATTTGCATAATTAAAATTAATGTAGATAGCATACATTCCAAAAGCTTCTAACTTGGCGGTGCTACTAATAAAGCTTTTAAAATTAAGGAAAATAAAATAAAATAAAATAAGATAAAATAAAATAAAATAGAATAGAATAGAATAAAATAAAATAAAATAAAATAAAATAAAATAAAATAAATTAAAGTAAAATAAAATAAAATAAAATAAAATAAACTAAAATAAAATAAAAAATTCACGCTTACATACATTTTCTTACAACTAGAGACCATTTTTATTTTTTCTATAAGATTAGCTAATTTTGTGATGGGTATTTTGTTGAACTTATGTACATATAACTACTACATTGAAACACCTTTATTGTGTCAGCGCTATATAACGCATTGCTAATACTAACAGAATTCAATGTTTTGCGCTGATTCGTTTTTTAGGGACACCACGGCGTATGCGTGCCATTTATGTAGGCTTAAAAATGAATTATTAAGTCACTCAGTTCTTTTTGTTTGTATGAGTATGTGTTATTTTTTGGCTGTTAGGTATATGTGTGAATATTGTGTGTGTGCATTGCTTGGACAGCATTTTTTTTGTTGATTTAAATCAAAGCCGTGTAAACAACAACAAAAACAACGGCATATTTCGTAAAATACAAAACACTAAAAAACATACGTGGATACTGTGAACCTAATAAATGCCCATAAAATGGACCAATATTACAGGTATGATATCATATATCTTCTACATACATATGTAAGCTACACATTAGCTGTTGTAAGTTTTTTATACTTTGAGGGTGCTGAAAATCTGTGTTAATACAAAAGGTGCCATATGTACTAAATGTATGATGGTTGGTAGGTTGGTTGTTGTGGTGAGTTCTCACTGAGTATCATCCAGATTTTGTGCTGCGTTGAGGTAATTGTGAGTCGTTACGTCGAGTACGATAAGATTTATTAAATGTAAGAATTTTGAAATTAAATGTTTTCAAATATAGGGTGAGCTCGTGTGTCTTGCTTTGATTATTTCTTACTTAGCATCAGAAGTTATTTTACTTGGAATTTCATTAGCTTTCGGATTCAGTATTAACGATATCGCGGGTCGAGCAGTTTTGGAGACTAAAGAATTTATCAATTCGAAATCACACCGATGTTACTTATAATAGGTACTGATTATATTGAAATCAATTAATAAAGTAAAATTACAAAGCGCTCAATTTCAAAGTAAAGTTTTATTATAACTTTTTGATTAAATAGCCAATTCAGTGCACGAAGCAAACCCCGTTAAACACACATATTTTGTCATTCAAACCTGTGGAATACCAAATCAGCTGTGTGTTTGTATGTGTGTTTGTATATACCAAAGTTAGTAGAGTTCAAATTGCTAATTAAAATAATCAAAACAGTCCATTGAGAATATGTCAACAATTATTTTGTATCTTTTTGCAAAGTAGTGACATTTCAGACACTATAAAAAAGTACTCAAACCGTTTATCCAGACCTGTTAAATTTGATCAGTAATTAGTAGACGGATAATTTAATTGGTAATGAAATGATTATTTTATTGTTTTCAAGAAGAGGCAATTATAAGTTTTTTTACAATAAAAAAATATATGATTATTTAAGATTAAAAAAAAATAAAAATATTTACATAAAAAAAAAACAAAAATAATAGAACTAAAAAAATAAGAAGAAAAAAATAAAGGACAAAATTAAAAAAATGAGAAAAAGGTAAAAAGAAAATCATGATTTTTTACGATTACTAAAAAAATAAAAAACTAAAAAAAAAAAATTACTTAGAAAAATTACAAAAAATGATTTACGATTATTTAAAAAAAAACATGAGGAGAATTCAGTATTATTCAAAAAAAAATAAAGCTAAAAAAACATAGAATACTAGAAGGACCCGGCAGACGTTGTACTGCCCAAATTTAGGGAAAAAATCGCACGATAAATAAAAAAGTTTGGAATATTTCGGTCCCTGGTCCACTTCCCTGAAACTTTACATAAACACTCTCCGGGTTCCTACTAAGCTATCCTGTAAATATGAACAAAATCAGCGCTGTAGTTCCGGAGTCTATAACATACATATGTATGTACATCCAGGAAATAACAGGAATTAATTTATGGAAATGTTGCAATGTCAAAGCGAACCCCGTGGCCTCCCCCTTTCATTTTATACCCATATTGTATACAAACTAAGAGGTTTTTTGGCAACCACATTTTTACCGATAACTCAGTTATCGATTAATTTATCGAAATGTTGCAATGTCCAAACGAACCCCGTGGCCTTTCCCATATTGTATGCATGTTTAGAGGTGTTGGGCAACCACATTTTTACCAAATTTGAAAATACATATACAGTTCTAGGTTAGTTGAACCAAAGTCCAAATGAAAACTGTGGTCTTCCCCTTTCGATTGATACCAATTTTGTGCGAATATTCCAAAGTTTACCCGAAACCACATTTTGACCGATAACTCTGTTATCGATAAATATATCGAATTGGACCAAAGTCCAAATGAAAACTGTGGTCTTCCCCTTTCGATTGATACCAATTTTGTGCGAATATTCCAAAGTTTACCCGAAACCACATTTTGACCGATAACTCTGTTATCGATAAATATATCGAATTGGACCAAAGTCCAAATGAAAACTGTGGTCTTCCCCTTTCGATTGATACCAATTTTGTGCGAATATTCCAAAGTTTACCCGAAACCATATTTTGACCGATAACTCTGTTATCGATAAATATATCGAATTGAACCAAAGTTCAAATGAAACCTGTAATCTTCCCCTTTCGATTGATACCAATTTTGTGCGAATATTCCAAAGTTTACCCGAAACCATATTTTGACCGATAACACTGTTATCGATAAATATATCGAATTGAACCAAAGTCCAAATGAAACCTGTGGTCTTCCCCTTTCGATTGATACCAATTTTGTGCGATTATTCCAAAGTTTACCCGAAACCACATTTTGACCGATAACTCTGTTATCGATAAATATATCGAATTGGACCAAAGTCCAAATGAAAACTGTGGTCTTCCCCTTTCGATTGATACCAATTTTGTGCGAATATTCCAAAGTTTACCCGAAACCATATTTTGACCGATAACACTGTTATCGATAAATATATCGAATTGAACCAAAGTCCAAATGAAACCTGTGGTCTTCCCCTTTCGATTGATACCAATTTTGTGCGATTATTCCAAAGTTTACCCGAAACCACATTTTGACCGATAACTCTGTTATCGATAAATATATCGAATTGGACCAAAGTCCAAATGAAAACTGTGGTCTTCCCCTTTCGATTGATACCAATTTTGTGCGAATATTCCAAAGTTTACCCGAAACCATATTTTGACCGATAACTCTGTTATCGATAAATATATCGAATTGAACCAAAGTTCAAATGAAACCTGTAATCTTCCCCTTTCGATTGATACCAATTTTGTGCGAATATTCCAAAGTTTACCCGAAACCACATTTTGACCGATAACACTGTTATCGATAAATATATCGAATTGAACCAAAGTCCAAATGAAACCTGTGGTCTTCCCCTTTCGGTTGATACCAATTTTGTGCGAATATTCCAAAGTTTACCCGAAACCACATTTTGACCGATAACTCTGTTATCGATAAATATATCGAATTGGACCAAAGTCCAAATGAAAACTGTGGTCTTCCCCTTTCGATTGATACCAATTTTGTGCGAATATTCCAAAGTTTACCCGAAACCATATTTTGACCGATAACTCTGTTATCGATAAATATATCGAATTGAACCAAAGTTCAAATGAAACCTGTAATCTTCCCCTTTCGATTGATACCAATTTTGTGCGAATATTCCAAAGTTTACCCGAAACCACATTTTGACCGATAACACTGTTATCGATAAATATATCGAATTGAACCAAAGTCCAAATGAAACCTGTGGTCTTCCCCTTTCGGTTGATACCAATTTTGTGCGAATATTCCAAAGTTTACCCGAAACCACATTTTGACCGATAACTCTGTTATCGATAAATATATCGAATTGGACCAAAGTCCAAATGAAAACTGTGGTCTTCCCCTTTCGATTGATACCAATTTTGTGCGAATATTCCAAAGTTTACCCGAAACCACATTTTGACCGATAACTCTGTTATCGATAAATATATCGAATTGAACCAAAGTTCAAATGAAACCTGTAATCTTCCCCTTTCGATTGATACCAATTTTGTGCGAATATTCCAAAGTTTACCCGAAACCACATTTTGACCGATAACTCTGTTATCGATAAATATATCGAATTGAACCAAAGTCCAAATGAAAACTGTGGTCTTCCCCTTTCGATTGATACCAATTTTGTGCGAATAATCCAAATTTTACGGAAAACAACATTTTGGCCGATAACTGTATTATCGATAAATTTATCGAAAATTCATGATGCCTGTTACCCATTCCACACTCCTAAGAACCTGTCTGCAAAATTTCGTGATGATCGGGCCATTTGTTCAGACGATAAAGAACCACAAACATCCGCAGTCACTCACAAACTTACGTTTTTATATATTAGTAAGATTAACAAATAAAAAAAACAGAATTCTTAAAAAAAAGAATTACTTAGAATTATGTTTTTCTAAGATTAAAAAAAAAAACAATATAGAAGAAAATCAATATTATTAAAATAAAAAAAGTTTACAGAATAACAAAAAAAAAAAATTAAATAATAAAAATAAAATTTGAAAAGTAATAAAAAAGGAAAGGAAAAATTTAAAAAAATTGAAAATCCAATATATATGTACATATAAAATATTTTTAATAATGGTGAGAAATCCTAATTTTTTTTAAATTATTTTTCATTGATTGCAAAGTAATCATAAAAAATTTAAAGTAATGGTAATCAATCATTGAATGTATTCTCAGGCAAATAATAACACAGTGCAACAGCCATTTTACACTTTTGAAGCGACCTAGTGGAGATTGTTCATCTGGTCGAGTTATACACGAAACGCGCTTTAAAAAGTTTCTAACACCCCCAAAATCTGGTTTTAAGGCCAAAAAACCGTTTTTTCAGTTTCTTCGTAAAAAAAAATTCAGTAAATATCCAATTTTCAACCGATTTCAAATTCTCAACGGTTTTGGGTAGAGAATTGTTGACACTTTCGAAATGTATACAGTTTTTTATTCATTTGAAAAAAGTATGATATGTTTTTTAAGCCAGAAGTTGCAATTTTTGGAAATTTCATCCGGTTTTCCGGTTTCGACGTCATTTTTTTGCCACTCATTAACAATGAATGAACCTCTTTGGGCATGTGTCATCGAGAGGCACTCATTACTTAATTATACCATTTTTTATTTTTTGAAATGGACTTCAAGTTTTCACGTTATGAAGCATTATCAAAAATCTAACATTTTTATTTCCAGGGGCAACCCGTGTAAGTGAAAAAATGGGCTAACTGTTAGGACATCAATTATAATTTTTAACAACAAATAGTGATTTTTAACGATGGTTTGATTAATAATTTCTTGTTTCCATGAAATATTACAAACATTTTTTTTGACACCAGATGCATTTTAGGCCATTTTAGAGCCATAATTTATTGGATTAGGCTGCATAACTTGAAAACTTGAAGTCCTTTTCAAAAAATAAAAACTGGTATATTTATATAGTGAATGCCTCTCGATGACACATGTCCAAAGAGGTTCATTCATTGTTAATGAGTGGCAAAAAATGATGTCGAAACCGGAAAACCGGATGAAATTTCCAAAAATTTCAACTTCTGGCTTAAAAAACATATCATACTTTTTTCAAATGAATAAAAAACTGTATACATTTCGAAAGTGTCAACAATTCTCTACCCAAAACCGTTGAGAATTTGAAATCGGTTGAAAATTGGTTTTTTCATGAATTTTGTTTTAAGAGGAAACTGAAAAATCGGTTTTTTGGCCTTAAAACCAGATTTTGGGGGTGTTAGAAACTTTTTAAGGGGGGTTTCGTGAATAACTCGACCAGGTGAACAATCTTAGCTAGGTCGCTTCAAAAGTGTATTTAATTTTGTTTTTTTTGTGGCACTGTGTAATTAATAATAATTAATCAAACAGGCAATAATTACGATTAGTAATCATTATTTAACAGTTCTGCTTTCACACAAAATTTTATAAAATTTTGAAGTATTAATCTCCAATGCCTCGAGCATTCTCCTGTTAAATTCAGTTCAGAACTAGGTATTTTCTCCACAGGGTATGAGGGTATGACTGCAGGTACATTAAAAAAACGCGCTTTGACAATAACTTTGTGGAGGGCAACATGAAAGAGCACTCAAAGTAAAGTTATAGCGAAAAAAAAAAAATAAATTTAAGTGCAACAATCCGACATTCTAGGATGCAAACACCGTCATTACGTATGTATGTATATACATACATACATACTACGACTGAACAAACTTTAATCATAAATACTCATCAAGTCAGTTGCAATGCACATCAACATAATTGCACACGAATGTGAAGCGAAAGGTAAATAATAAGAAGGAAATAAAAGCACATTTATAAGTAACTGAAAGTGCAAATGTACGATGGTGGATATGTTTATAAGAAAAGAAAAAAAAAAAAAAAACGAATCCACTATGCGACTGGTGACTTCATTTGATTGCCCTCGACTAATTTCTTACAGCGCACAGTGGGCTGCTATTCGCCGTTAGCGGAGTTTGAGACAAACAAGAAATCGAATTGAAAATAAAAGCTTAACAAATTTTGAAACTCACAGCACTCTTAATTTTTAAACTGTAAATTGTAGCTAAATACATAAAATTTTTGTCAGTTTTAATCACATAAACAGCTTTCTTGTCCCACAGTGCATTTGCTTTTACTGGCGCACTTGAATTGTATTGCTGGATATAGCAAATAAACAAAGCAACAACAAAAATAAGAAAATAGCAATTCAAAAGAATAATAAATTGCATTCCTACTAATGAAGTCTATAAAACAAAATACATAAATAAATAACTCGGTGTTGTGTGTTAGTAAATATATTACGTTTGAAGTATTAATAATGAAAAATTACACAGCAAAATTTTACTCGTACGTACATAGTACTCCTCTGTGAAGGTGTGAAAATTGAGAATTTACAATAATTTATAGTTTTGTTTAACTTGATGCCGAATAGCACATACGAATGTACCCTGTAGGGCAAATCTGTAGCTCGGAAATTTTGTGCTTTTCATGAACTCGGAACCAGTACTAACTAGCCCTGAATCTCTTTAACTTAGTTTAATAAGAGTATACCCTAGGCATTTCGCACTTGTGAAGTATTCTAAGGTATAGACCTAGTTCGCTTATTGATGGTCTTTCGTTGGTTTCGAAATAGACCAATATTCTACATAGACAATTCATCGCGAATATGGGGTGACCCCTACAAATATACAATAAAATCGTAAAATGTTTTTCAAGATGAGTTAAAAAAATGTCAACACTTACAATAAGACCTGTTTTTAGTTCTCCCAATAAACACTGAGGAGATGATGAAGAAAATTTTGTTCGCGAAAAAGCTTATTTTGCAATGAATACATCGTTCTTTTCTCCGAATGTTTATCAATAGTCAAAAGTTGGCCGCAAAAATTAAAATTTAAAAACGTAGGTTCTACTATTCTGTGTCAAACTTTCTAACACTCAGGGACGGTTCAGTGACAGCAGGTATGCCTCTCGTAAGAGGTGACTATACTCCAAGAACCAACGAAATTTGGTTGGTACATATTGCTCTGTCTGACACGTACAAAGAGAGAGGGAGAGAGAGAGAGAGATAAGTGGCCATAGCTCCGATCAAATGCTCATTACATCCACTTTTGGTTTGATGGTATTCCTAAGTCTGACAGTGAGTACTGATTAACGTAAATGTATTTGGAAAAAAGCCTTAGGTATACACAGACTTATGTACGCCCTTATCATCGCCAATGCTTGACTTGCAAAACGCTGGTAGAATTAGTTTCTGACCTCAACAACAAAAGAGACTATAACAAGACCACGTCAAACACATATGAGTATTAAAGAAAAAATCCTAAAGCCCATTACGAGTACTGTAGGTTTTGTTGTAGAAATAAAACAATCTGTTGAAAAGAATTCTTTCAATTTTCGAGCTCTTATCACCTTGTTGATTGCACTTTCCAATTGCCGTAGGTTCTCTTACGGATTACGGACAGCGCATTGCTGCACACACACACACACACATATACATACATCCACACATAAATGTAAAAGCAACTGGAGCATCACCTCGAGCGCATTAAGTTTCAACTATCATGACCAAGAATTGCAGAAAATACTTATCAACAGAAAGTACAATACAAAAATAAAATTGATCTCAGCACATTCAATTTCCAACTTTTTAAAAACCAATACGATGCCGATGGATTTCATTGGAGTTACATAACTATTATACTCGATTTTTTGCTTTGTTTGTTTATTTGGTTGTTGTTGTTAATATTTTTATACTTTCATTGATTCTTTTTTTTCACTTCCATCAAAAGTTATCAGATACCCTTTTACATTGCTATTAACAAACATACATACACATAAGCATTTACAAGGGCGCAAACGAAGGGGACGCAAAGAAAAAAATTAGTGAGGGGTTTCAAAAAATCGTTTGTCTATAGGAATCCTGAAACCTTGCCGACATCCAATACAGTAGGATCATTTTTATATCGGAGGATAAGTCACAGAATCGTAGCAATAAATTGGATCATACTGTTGGTTACCGGTCTTTGGGAAGTCTTAAATTATCCCCAGCGCCGATACGTGGCAAGGTTATGCTTCACCTACTTGGGGTTATCTTGAGGTCGAAGATTGCTCAAGAAGGTTACACTGGTCATACCAAATCGCTACCACGATAGACGGGCAGTACCGCAAGGGAGTACCGGAGCGTACTGGATTCATATCCGGTCAAGGACTGTTATTTCGACAATACTTCCCAAAACCTTCGGGGAGTGATTTCGACAGCAAAACAACAACAATGGAGAAACTATACACTGAGAAGTTTACCAACTGACGTTGAGACTTGTGCTCAAACCACCTCCCGACGGAATACTTAACGGTAGTACCGGGGGGATCGGTACATGACGGTAGGAGGTTTAGTGTGTTAAAGTCTCACACTGACTGTAAGGCTTTCGATGCTTCCTCCTCTGAAAAAAAAAAAAAAAAAAAAAAAAAAAAAAAAAAAACACTGAGAAGTTTATTCGCTACAAAATTTTTTGCACTTCTGTTGAAGTTTTTTTTTCAGAGAACAGAGAGAGTATTATCTAACATTCCAGACGGCGAAGCTGACCTCGATCATGTCGCGATTAATTTGGCGATCAGCCAGCTAGCTTGTGCTGGCATCTGGTTTACTATATTATACTCTTGATTATTTTTAAACACCGTGAAAAATCATAATTTTTGTTTTATTATTTTTTAATTAATTGGAAAATAATCATTAAAAATTTAAAGTAATGGTTATCAGTTTTTTTTATTACTTTCGATTATTTTTAATAATCGTGAAAAAACATAATTTTTTTATTATTTTTTAATTAATTACAATTTTTGTTTTATTATTTGTATAATTAATTTTTAATAATCTTGAGAAATCATAATTTTGTGTTAGTTTTTTTAATTAATTGGAAAATAATCATTAAAAATTAAAAGAAATGGTTATCAGTTTTTTTTATTTTCGTGAAAATACTTTTAATAATCGTGAAAATCATAATTTTTTTGATTATTCTTTAATTAAATAGAACTTTTGTTTTATTATATTTATAATTAATTAAAAAATGAGCATTAAACATTTGAAGTAATGGTAATAAATTTGTTGTATTACTGTTGATTCTTTTTTGATTACTTTTAATGATCGTAAAAAATCACATTTCTTTTGATTATTTTTTTAATGAAGTATAAAATAATCATTAAAAATTTAAAGTAATGGTAATAAATTTCTTTTATTACTGTTGATTATTTTTGATAATCACAAAAAGCACATTTCTTTTGATTATTTTTTTAATGAAGTACAAAATAATCATTAAAAATTTAAAGTAATGGTAATCAATTTCTTTATTATTATTTTTTTATTATTTTTAATAATCGTATTTTTTTGATTATAATTTAATTAACTACAAAATAATCATTACAAATTTAAAGTAATGGTAATCAACTTTTTTTCACTGTTGATTATTTTTTGATTATTTTTAATAATCGTGAAAAATCATAGTTTTTTTTTTATTCTTTTTGTTAATTGTAAATATTCATTACAAAATTTAAAGTAATGGTAGTCAAACATTAAATAGTTTCTCAGGAAAATAATCAATCAAATCGGTAATCATTATGATTAGTAACCATTATTTAACAGGTCTGCTTTCAAGTGTTAAAATTTGCACTTATAAACTTCCACCCCCACCTTGTCTTAAGCATACAACATCACTGCAAATAAACACACACAATCACTACCATTCATTCAATGCGAAGTGACAAAGAGGTGGTGAATGTCAGAAATGATATTGATAGTAGAAGAAAAATTACACGCAAAGCGAATGGCAAAAGGTGTGTTGCTGCTGCTGCGGGCACATAAAAGCAAATAGAGCGCAGAAGAATACGAGTACAATGTGCTTGTTATTAAGTGAACATCGAATTTCTTCTGCCCCAATAAATAATGTTGCTACGAGAGAAAGATTTTTTTGTTTTTGTTTTTTTGATTTTGACCGGTTTTGCGTTGTTGTCAATTTTTCATTTGTTAGCCGATGAGAAGAATAATGACAACTATAAAGCAGCTAGGGTGAATGATTTTGATGATGATTCTTATGTCCAATCAACTGGTTAAAAATTGATGCATTTTTCTCATCAGTCGTTATTGTGGTTGTTGTTGCTGTTGTTGCGTATTTTTGTATTCTTGTCGTAAAACAACAAAGCTATGAAATTCGTCGTTAGTGTAATTACCTTTTTATAGAATTGTAATGGAATGGTATATGCAAGTATGATTGAAATGTATATGTAACACCTTTGTTCACATAAATATGTATGTATGTATGTATGTATGTATATACAACTTTCGAATCTTCATTAAATAGTATGTGAAATTAAAAAAAAAATAAGTTCAGAAATTGGATCTTTATGAGTGGGAATTCATTTACCGTGCAACCAATAGTTTCAGCGCCAATCATGATACAAATACAAGAAGGTAGAAACTTTCTCTCTTTTGGTCATCCATAATTTTTTCTATGTTTCTTCCAAACATAATATTTTTATTTTTATTTTTTTCAGCGAGAATGATATATGTATGGTATTGATAAGCGCGCCACCTAGCGTAATCTTGATTTCTAAAAATGATATTGTCATACGGTTCTAAACTACATACATATGAGCTAAGTTTCAAGTACCCAAGTCAAGAGGAAGTAAGTTTAAAATCGATCGGAAAATTCGCAATTTCAAATTAATTTTCAAAATTGGTATATCCAAGCCCCATCCAGTGGAATTTTTTCGAAATTACATTGTTACCGGTTTGTGAACAATGTGACAAGCTTCGAGTCTAAAGATCACTGAGACGTTACTCAGAAATCGAACGCGAGATTCACCTCCCCCCTTCGATTATTTTAACTTTTCCTTCCAAGCGCCATCTAGCCGATTTTTACAAATATTTTATTCTTCAGGAATAAAAATAAAATTTTGAGTTTTTACTTTTATCGGTGGTTGAAAAAGTCGGTCGTTGACAATAATGAAATTAAAAAAAAAATAATTATTAAATGTAATTTATATAGGTTTCGCTTTTCTTCAACCAAAGCGGCTTTCCGTTGAGCATGATGAGATGTGCAGCGCCACAATTTTTCAACTATCCTGCAATACTGGTAAGCCTTTAATATTTTTTTCATAAAAACATAAAAATATACATTATTTGTGGTCCCTGCACCAAAGCTAAATATTTTTGATCACTTCACGCCTTCAGCTCAGCCACTAAACGAAAAGCTTTGGCAAGGGACTCAACTCAAATCGTGTTGATGTTCCGAAAAGTGCTTCAGGATTACCTTATTTTAAATTTTTTTTAGAAAATAGATAAGGACATTGTCGGTCCCGTAAATCGCGGGAATGCAAATCGCGAGATTCTCATGCTTCTAAAAAAGGCTTTTATTAAATCGATGTTCAGAGATCTATAAATCTTTCGAAGAACTTTTATCTCGAATGTTCTCTGCTCGCCAACCTTACGACGCAATAAGGATAAGGACTGCCACATGATCAATATTTCATAAACCTTTCGGGAATTTATCAATATATTTATTTCGAATAACAAAAAAAAAAAAACTTTACAACATTTTCATATAATTCTTTGACACTTCATACTTTACTTTACATACATCATTATTATCATTATTTTACAAATAGTGAGCCGCAGAATCATATATTAATATAAAAAATGCCACTCCATTAGCAATTTCCAAACTTTTCAACCAAACACACATACCTCAACACACATACGCATACATGCCATAAATCAAATAATTCAAACTTTTACATTTGGTTAAAATCAACAATTCATTTCACCAACTTTCCTTCTTCATTTCTGGCAACAACTTATTAACAATATGTACTTAAACCTGCCGCTACAAACCAAACCAATACATACATAAACATTCATAAATATAGTATGAGTGTGTGGGGTAAACATCACATCATCACATGCTACATATCGCCACATCACATCAGCGGTGTGTCACAATGTGCATGCGTTAACTTTGACGGTGTGAGAAGTTTATGTACTACAATCAGCTGGAGCAAATGCGAATATCCAGTATATCATACAAATTGAACTTTTTTAAAATATTGAAAAGCGAAACTTTTTCGAAAAAAAAAAAAAAAAAAACGAAAACAAAAACAAAAACAAAAAAAAAGTACGAATGCGGCAGAAAACAACAAGCAAAGCCAATAAATTACACGCATGATTAATTGCACAATGCTACATATGCGACGCAACAACAACCACAACGATAACTACAACAAGAGCTTGATGCTGTTGAAAGGGCGTAACCAACATCCGCAGACCATTACGCTAACGCTCGCTTTCTCTCAATCCTCAGCTATGCGAGTGTAGCGTGCCACAGTGTGGCGATAATGATGCTGTGAGCGGACAAAGAGTACTAAACTAAGTAGGGGAGTATTTGTAATGCCCTTGGTATTGAAAACATTGGATAAGGTAACGAGTGAGGCTCCAGGGAATCCTTGAAGAAGGACTCCGCTCGTGTCTCCACTACTATGGTTTTGAGTTATAGATAACATAATCAGTTAAAGTAGGACGTATTGAGATGATATAAGGAGTATTAAGTGGTTCGAAGACAGAGCTAGTGCTATTACAATTAGGAACAAAATCACTTCCTTTCGAGGAAACATTGTAGATATGGAGCACTCACTTAGAAATTCATTATTGAGCGTTTAAATAGGGAGAGGGAATATTTCGAAATCAGCGTATTTGCAGGTAGATCTTTCTGATTATGGATCAGCAAAGGCAAAGTCGGCTATTCATGCCCAATGTAGAGTTGACAATGAACCTGGAGAGTCGACTTCTCTAATAAGGGTCTCGCTTTAGCTGCGCTACTGCAACGTATTAGGCGCCCTGTTTACCATCACGGGTAGAGCTATGATTAGAAGGGGTGTAGGTATTGGCAATCTTGTAAAGTCTAAGAGTCTGTGGTCCGTTTCTAATGAAGTATGATCTATAACCTTCCTCGAAGAACACAGAAGGGCGTTACGATGCTCACCATACACACAACTGTGATATGTAGGTGCACACTGGTTCCCTGGTTTCAGGAGTTTTCAGGTGGGATAGAATTAGATCTCTCTAATAAAGTTTTAATCTGAAGCCAACCAAATCGTAGAAGCTGACTAAAAATCCTGGTAAGATGTAGGAAGGAACTAGTGCTTATTGTCATCGCTCTGCATATTCGTAGCGTTTGCTTCATGAATTGCCTTTATAAGCTTCAATTAGAAGTCCTAGGAAACCATCACTTTAATAAGAGTGAACCATAATGGGTGTTTCCATTGAAGGGACTAACGGGTTAAGATATTGACAATATGATGTCTGTAGCGTCAGACCGATGTTGAGATCGATGACCAGAAGGGCAGTCCTGTGATGAAGCCTACCTTGATATGAGTCGAAATTTATGGAAGTAGCACGGGTTCTAGTGCTTTATCTACTAACGGTTGTTTCTCTGGGTTTTAAAGTTTCAGAGGAGGTACCACAGTTGGTGCCCCCCATAAATTCAGACGGAAAAAATTCAGAAATACAATTTTTCGGAAAAATTTATTCAGAAACCATTTTTCAAAAACCAAAAGTCAGAACGAAAAATTCAGAAAACTTTTTTCAGAAACTAAAAATTCAGAATCAAAAATTCAGAAATCACTTAACAGAAAAATGAATGAAAAATTCACAAAATCTTTATACTCCTCCGTAACAATAATCTGGAGGGGGAAATCCGATATTTTTAGAATTTTGAGAGATATTTGCAGTTAAAGTTCACAATTTTTCTGTCATTTCATGTGGTTGTTGTAATCACATTACCCTGTGAGAAAAGAGTGGCACGCGGAAGGACATCACCGTGGCGGTAGCCACGGCTATGGCACACATCCGGAGTTGGAATGGCGTAGCCCAGGGTTATTTTTTGAAGCGCGGCCGAAGGCCGCCTACGCTGAAAGGTGTTCTGCACATAAAAAACGTGGATCGGGCCCCGAATTGGGGATCTGCGCCAAATTTAATGTTTTTTCTGCCGTCTGGTTACTTTCTGAATTTTTACTGCTGAATTTTTACTTCTGAATTTTGACTTCTGAATTTTGACTTTCTGAAAAAAAATTTCTGAAAAAAAATTTCTGAAAATATGTGTTTCTGAATTTTTGTTGTCTGAATTTATGACGGGAGCCACCACAGTTGCTGGTTTCAATACTTCGGATGATATGATTAGCTATATCACAGCTAAGGCGAACAAATTGAGATCCGCAAGCACCGAGTAACTTCGTTAACTTCGCCTTTTTAAAGCTTTCCCAACCTCTGTGATGCAAAGCTCGTGCATGTTTTTGGCAAGTAGATGGTTCTCCTAGATACTCTTGTTATATCTAATTGGTATTACTTAGCGCTAAATTAGTAGTGTTGGACTAGGCGGAGACTACCTGCAGGTTTAAGATGTTTGAGTAAAAAAATAAATTTTTATTGTTGTCACCTCAAACTACCCCACTGTACGCTTTTAAACACACACTACGCCGAATGCGTAGCGTGAAAAATGCGAAACGTAAATCATAAATAAATAAATAAAAAAAAAACAAAACTGCAACGAAACATCGAAGAGTCGATGGTAAACTTGTGTGGCTACGACAACAACAACAACAACAACAACAACAACAACAATACTGACAGCATATACGAAGTAGTGGGAAATTAAAACTTAAATTGTTGAAATATCTTATGTACATATGTATCTAGGTATGTATGTATTGAGGTATGACTGATAGTGCAAAATATTTTGTTTGTCCACCGTCATTACGTTCCACACCGACATACGCCAACCCACACTCAATCAGCACAACCAACAAAACACAAACACAAATCCATTTCCTCATTCATTTTAAAATAAACGCATCAAATAAATTAAAAAGTTTCGTATGTTATTACCATACTTTATGTGAACTTTCAAACAAACAAAAACAAAAATATTTATTTATTTTCGCATACATTTTTAAACTTTTTTGTTATTGTTTTTGTATATATGTACCTAAAGGTAATATTAAAAAGTTAAACGTATAAATAAATAACAGTTGACAAGACACTCTTTACAAAATAATCACATTTAAATAGAGAGACCGATAAAGATGGCGAAGAAGAAGAAGAAGAAAAAGGAAAAAAAACTAACAAAAAACAAAACAATATATTTTACGGATAATTTATGTTGCAAATGCAGCAAAAATTTTATAAAATAAATTAATTGTCACACAGACATGCTGAAATAACTATGATACCATGCATAAATACAGCAAGAAATATGTTGGTATAAACCCAGTTAACATTTTTATGCGAAATCAATTTGAGAAGCATTGTAAAACTAACTTTTTATATTTGTTTTTGTTATTTTTAGCGGCAAAAATAGTTCCCGAAGGTTTTCACGCTTTTTTTTATTTTGTGCTAAAATAAATTTAAGTTATGTGGCAACTCTGTAGAAACATTTTAAGTGGTAACACCTAAACAGAGTTTTCACTACGAACACGAATCGGTTAGTAAATAGTCACTTATCTAGTTAAGAGCCAATTTTGATATTAACTAACTAAATGCGCGCGGTCGTGCGAGGCTTCATCACACATCTACATATATAAAAATAGTTTATACAAAAACAATAGAAAAATAGATTTTATATTACAAGTTACATCACTAAAAATTCGAGGAAGAAAAAAACATTCATTTCCAAGCTGCCTTTTTTGAATGATGCGAGTACAAACATAAAAACAAAAAAAAATTGTGATTTATTTCTCTCGCTTTTAATAGTTCGTTGAGAGCTATTTGTGGACTAACTACAGAGCCTTGAAAAAGTTTGAGCAATTAAAATTGCGCAAATATGTTTACTGGGTACATATAAAGAAATGTACACACACACACATACATATGTATGTGTGTGGGTATGAGTGTGTATGTATGGTCGTTGAGTTAGCTGTTGTCCTGCCATTATTGTGGATGATATTAAAAAAAAATGTCGCAACAAAGCAGAAAAACATAATCTGCAACAGCCTGTCAATTGTTGCAAAGATGCCAAAGGTTGCCAATATATCACTGGCCCAAGCGTACAAGGCAGTTTAGTAAAAGAATGTCAATGGCTAGCCCCTGGCCGACTTTTACAAACTTATGAACAAATTTCACATATGTACACGCACACAAACATACTTACTCTGTAGGACGAGTGTAAAGGTGTTTAAATGTGGTGGAAGTTTTAAAGGCCCTGTAGGAAAGAGAGCAGTGGTCTATCAAGAGAAGTTTCTCAAAAACAATGCACTGACCTTAGAGAGTAACCTTGGTTAGGTCACTTATCGGTTTCAGTGTTACTCACTGTATTTTCGTGAACGACGAGTATTCAAGAAATTTGGTTGACTTTGATGTTATTCTGGGTTGAACGGATTAATTGGGACTAGTGACAAGAGTGAAGTGGTTAAGGTTAGGGAATTTGGTATCTAATCGTTCTGCTTTGTGGTTTTTAGACTCTGAGCTCAACCTTAGTTAGGTAGAAGGCCTTTTAATATTCCATTAAAGCGTTTAAAAGCCTCTCTACACTGACAATATCACACCCCAAATCTAAGTCCCTCACCATAACTGTACTGTTGTACGACGGAGTATCATGTACAGTGCCTCCGCATATTCGAGAGAAAAGTTCTTCGGAATATGTTTGGGTCCTACAATCAAAGTGCCGCAAATTATAGCCCAAAGTTTCAGATGGCTGAAAAAACGAAGAAGCTCCGACCGTTTTTCACTCCAGGTCTTCCTTTTAGAACGACTTCGCCACTTGAGGTGAACCCACTTATTGGAAAAGAGCTCAGAAGTTCAACTTCTACACCTTTTTCAGATTAAAATCAAAAAACTCCAATTGTATTTTAGAAAATGTTAATCGAAATTTGGAATAGGTAAATGGATGCCAGTATTTGTGGTTTCGATTTGAGAAATGATTTAAGATGATTAAAATAGGATTACAGTATTCATGGAATGGAATTCAGAATGTCTTAATTAGAATTCAGAAATTCTCAAGCATACTTCTTGAACAGTTTTTATCGTGTTAATACTTGATTATCAATGATGGGCATAGGATCTGAAAAATTATTTGCTTTGGAGTAAATCAATTTCCATTTCTGAAATCCAATTCACATATTCTGAATTGCAATTAAATATTCTAAAATCTAATTTACGTTCTCTAAAACAGAATTGCATAGGATTTGCAAAATTATTTGTTATGGAGTAAATCAATTTCTATTTCTGAAATCCAATTCACCTATTCTGAATTTCAATTAAATATTCTAAAATCTAATTTACGTTCACTAAAATAGAATTGCCTATTCTATAATCCCATTAACATGTTTCGAAATGCAATTGCGTATGAAATTCAATGACTAATACTGAAATCCAATTCACATATTCTGAATTTCAATTGACATTTTCTGATTTTAATATGAAAGAGGAGTATATTTTTGTTACGTATACGACACGTACCCCTTGTACTGCAGGAAATACATAAATGCTAGAGTAAAAGCGTAAAATTTTTATTGAACTACAAATTTGTAGAAGTTTCTATAGAGTACTCAACTAACGCAAACACACATTCCACCTAAATATGAGCAACCACCTACACATGCATATAAGCGTGCAAGGGTGTGTAGGTGGGTATGTAGGAAAAACGAAGTATTTTTCATATGCAAGAATACACATACAAATTACCTTCATGTTTCGCTTAGGCATGTATGTATGTATGTATGTATGCATGTAGATATAACCTTTCACGTGCACTATTTCATACATCTGTTTGCTTAACTATACTTTACAATGATCAGATTTCCAATAAATCGCTACAACTTTGTCCACCTACAACATTCGTACATCCCTACAAACTGACACGTTCTCGTGTGTATGTATGTAGTTTCCCTAGAGTGTTGTTGTTGGCCAAACAACAAAATGACAGCTTTGAACAATTGAGCTGTATCGGACTCAGCGTAACAACAACAACAAGTTGGGCTTAGATTGCTGAGAGAGAGAGTTCAGTTGAGTTGACTGATGAGTAGTGAAGCCAGATGTTTTGCTCGTAAAAGTTGAATGCGATACGTGTGCATTCAGTTCAATGCGTTGAAACATCCGATACTCTATCAGTTATGCGTTTGCATAAACACACACACACACACACACACATGCGTAAATACTTGAATGTAACATGCGGATAATTTATGTAGTAGAATAAATCCGTTTAGTTGAAAGAAAATGACTTAACTTTTGATGACAAACTTCAGTTAAACTTTGAAAAGTTGAATAAAGAAATATACAAACATATTAATTGAGAGTTTATGCACCTCCTTGCTGGCATTACTGAGCAGCTTTCTATTGCACAGTGATCTTTTGTGCGTGCAGTTTTATCGATTATCATAGAGGTGGTATAACATTTTCAAAAAATTTATCTAAATCACTTCTCAGGTTTAAAGGAGAATACTCACTTAACCAAGGGCGAACTGTTTCAGGGCATTCTGAGATCTTTGAATTTTCTTCCAAAGCATAGGATTGTTTTATTGGTTGTCTGTCAGTTGGAAACTCTTTCTATTTTATATACATATGTACATCTCTCTTCCATTGCCTATTTTATGGCCCCAACAGCATCGCAATCTATCTACATTCAAATCAAGAGCTCGCATATCAATTTCCAAGTTTCAATCATCTAAAAAGTCCAGAAAATGTCCCGAAGTGACTCAGAAAATGTCCCGAAATCATCTCTAAATCTTTTTCACATAGATCAAGAAATCCCGAAAAAAACTCCAATTGTATTTTAGAAAATGTTAATCGAAATTTAGAATAGGTAAATGGATGCCAGTATTTGTCATTTCGATTTGAGAACTGATTTAAGACGATTAAAATAGGATTACAGAATTCATGGAATGGAATCAAGAAATCCCGACAAATGCCTTATTTTGTTCAGCAATGGTCTTTAAAAATTTTAATAACCAAAAACATTTGACTCACCAACGAATTTTTTTTTTTTTTGAATAAATAACTTCTTTTTTAATTTTACCAATTTACAATTTTTCCTTATGAGGCCATGTGCCAATCGGTTGATAATTGTAAATTTTGACAGAGCCAACGAAAATTCTGAAATTTATCGCGGTGAATATGTACGTCACAATTTACACTAGCTCATGGGACTAGGTAAAATTTTGACAATTACGAATATGTACACACATATGCAAAAGTACGTTAATTTAAAATTCATTCACTTACGCTTTGTTTTCGTACTTCTTCCAGTTGTCAAAATTTACAACAATCAAAATTTGTGATTTTACACCAAAATGGAAAATATTTTTGTCCCCACAGAAAATTTGCTTATATATTTTTTCCTCTGAGTAAAATGTTGCCGATTAGCACACGGCCTAACAATATCTACTATTTTACTATTTAACGTACAACAGTTAAATGTCAAAATTTGATTTCCTCAATTTGAACAGCTGAATGAGCTTTTTACCTTAAAAAGCACTCTTGACATTTCAACACCATTACAAAGAGACAGCTATTGACTGCTACGAGGTGTCTTAGGTAGCCTCAATTAACTTTCAAAAGCGACATCTAGCGTCACAACAAATTGTTGTTTTTTAGAACATCAATAAGTGGCAACGACAGTTAGAAATATTTTTTTTATGAAATATGAATGAAAATACATTTTGTTTGATACCCATATTTACATATTTTGTTTCATGAAAAAAAATTCAGATAGGTGGAAACCCCTTAAAAATAACCCAAGTGGCAACACCTAAATAAAATTCCTTAGCATGTTGTACACTATTTACATACATACCAAATTACATCCAAATTGGTTGAGCTGTTTTGGAGATAGTTTGGATATACAATGCTTCAACTCAACCCTGGTATATTTAGAGCTGATACTCACAGACTTCTAACTGTCTGATCACAGCCGAAACTGTTGAGAGATAACCGAGGATGTATTGTAGACACCCAAAACACTAAGTTGAGGAACGCTCTATCTCGGGGCGTTGATGAAGCTTTTTCTGAGATTGAAATTTGGTGCGTGAATTTCATGAGTTCTATGGCCTGGTTCAAATGGACTTTCTAATATGAGTTTGGGAGATACGGAACACTTATTTGAACTGCCAAAGAAATGCCATTATTCTTTTCATATTTTGTTAAAAAAAAAAAAAAAAATTAAAGTCTTTATATTTCCACCTAAGCTTTTCCTGTGGTTAGTGTTCGATATGTTTTTAAAATTAATTTTTGAAAAGCTCCACTGGTGGCAAGTACAATCGTATATATATGCAAACAATCAGAATATCTTTACTTTTGAGTATCTTAAGCAAACTTAATTCTATGGCAACTTGTTAGAAAGCTCAACAGGTCATTTGTATTTCCTTTGAAATTCCTAAAACGCCATACGGCACTCCAAATTTTTATTTTTTATGTATCAATATTTTATTTAATTATTACGATAATGACTCAATTACATAAACTTTGTTGCTGATCAAACGTGTCTGCATTGAAAAACTCAACAAAATGATGATTAGCGCTTCATTTACGCAACCACGTTTTAGACGATGAAAATTACGAAGTAATTAAAAAAAGCTTTGAACATAAAATATACCGTAAATGAGATAAAATGTTTGAGATATTAAAACATAAAGAGAACAAAAGTATATACATAAATATTACAACAAAACGCAACACAAAAACATACCAACCATTGCTCCACAAGTATGTTGACATATTCAACAGCTCGATTAATGAGGATACTCGTATTTTGTTCAATGACTCAATGGCTCAATGAGTGGGAGGCCATGTCAGCATGTTGATGAACGCTGTGTCTGTTGTGGTAGCATACGCATACATACTCGTATATATATATATACATACATTGTTGATGAACGAATGGCCGAAGGCATTTTAAAATACGCAACAGGGGAGTCATTATTATTTCCTTAAATGGACATTTCCTCGACTAACATGCGGACGACCGGATGACAGCATGAATGGACAGTCTGCTTAACAAGTATCAACCGCAATAACAAAAGCGAATACAATAACACTTACTTAGTTATAGTGGCGTGGGAATTGTGCGTTGTTGAATATACATACATACATATAGACGATGGCCCTTAATACAATTTATTTTTATTAACATGAAGTATTTCTTCCATACAAGTTTAGCTTGTGAAAGCTTACCTAAATTACAGGCTGATTGTGTTGTTAGTTGGTTAGTTATCCTGCAGTCAGCAGGATCAGGTAAATCGGTATGTAAGTGAAATTGTATTGGTATTTGACTAGTTCTAGAGAGATGCACTGGGCATAGTTATTCGAGTATTGAAAGCTTGTGAGTTAAGGGAAAATTTCAAAATCGTTGCATATTTTAAGGCGCTTTTTTGCACTTTTTTGCTTGCTGGATAGTTTAAAAACGTTTCCATTAAGATTTGAACTGAGCAAACCCTCAATGAAATTCTCCGTTCGACATTTCCTCGCATATCTTAACCCTCTCATGACCCCACAAATAAGATTTTTATAGAAATTTCGGAAAAAAAGTATCGTTTTTAGAGAGCGCTGTCTCGTTAAAATATTCCACAAATATATTCTTCTTGTGCTGCCGAACTTCGATTATTATATATTTCGATCCGATATGCATATTAACCCTTTTTTCCACTTATTCAAAAAAATTTCCAATTAAAGTGGCCATAAAGAATGATGCTGGGTGTGCAAAAATATTTCAAGATTTCACTTCAAGGCCTAGGACCTTTCATTTTAGTTAGACCCTTGTCGCCAGAGACAAAAACTTTGAATTGGTTGAACAGTATAATTTTTTATAATTTCCAAATTCTGCGTAATAGTGAGGTTAGAAATCACCTAGAAGAAATTTGTATATATATTTTACTCTAAGGCGGATACAGGATTTCAGCAAGGAAAGTGCCAAATCGTTTTTATAAAATTTCGAGGACATCTTTTATCCACAGTTGGTGGAAAATATAAATGTTTGGATTCCGAAAGGGTGGGGGGTTTGACTCGAAATCCTCCCCTTGGAGTCACCCCCGATTTAACTGCTATCATATTCAGGACTCGAAATTAAGATAGCTTTAATTTCATCCCAAAACTTGTCGGCTGTGGCGAGCGGCTAGAGTATTTGACGGCGGAGTAGTTTGCTCTTTCCAATCATACACAAACACATCTAAATAAAAATACTTACACATACATAAGCAAGGGGAGATAATACCGACGTTTATTCAACTTAATTTGTTTACGTAGCGCTGATTGAATGTTTCTGCTTATCAGCCTAAGATATTTACCCAACAACCCAGCCATGCAATAGCAATAACTCCCTTGTGCTCTCTTATTTGCTTCTCACATTAAGAGGTGTGTTTATTTGACACGCACGCACATACATATGTACATACAACAATATTATCATTCCAGCCCATTTGAATTTTCATGAATAGTTTTTATGATTGTGAATTGGTTTTGTTTTTGTGCTTGAACGGCTGCGTTTTTCTTTGCCATTTTATTGCTCAAGATTTTTATTATTGTATGTGGTTGTTAGAATGTTTTGTTGTTGTTGTTATCATTATTTTCACATCGCCAAAGAATGCCATCGTGGCATTAGAGTCGTGAAATGTCTGAACTTTTTTTGTAACGCATTTGAATGTGTATGTGTGTTCAAAGACTCGCTGGTTATATCCTACAAGAGCATGGATGCGTTAGTGCTCATACCTGAAATGAATGAACTTAAATAAGAGTCGGCATACTGAAACAGAGGAACTTAAAATAAAAAAGTTTTGTTATTACAGATTTAAGAAAAGCAAAATCCTATTGTGGGTGGAGTATGGCATTTAAAAATTTGATTTAAAAAAAATTTTCCCAGCACACAGTGGGCCAGGAAGGGGGTCAAAAGTGGCCATAATTCAAAATCTCATCGAAATAGCATACAAAGTGTTAACTTTAGATTTTTCATTTTTTGGTTTTAATTTTCTAAAATTTTGAACAAAAACAAATTTTTTTTCGTAATATTTTTTAAATTTTTAATCTTTAATCTTATGATTTTAATTTTTTTAAATTTTGAGTAAACAATTTTTTTTGTTTGTCATTTTTTTTTAATACATATATTTTTTTTTTGGTATTTTTTTTTGTTTCTGCCTAATTTTTTTAAATTTTGAGTAAAACAATTTTTGTTTTGTATTTTGTTTTGTTTTTTGCTAACTTAAGATTTTTATTTGCGGTAGAGCGGCTGTTTTGCGAAAACGTAAATTGAGGTTAGAATTTTTTATATATAATATATATAGATTATTGTTGTTATTTCAAAGAAAAAACTCAAAAGCAATGAATATATATTTATAGTAACATTCCAAAAACATTCCCTTTTTCTATTTAGGTTATGTCATTCTAAAATTTTATTTATACCAGTTTTTGTGCGCTTTAAATCATACCAACAAAATTACAACCAAATACAACTCTCTTTATTTCATGAAAGGCATATTTTTTTTTTTTCTTCTTACTTCTGTTCTCTTGTTTGTCTTCGCTAACTATATTGTCTACAAGTGCTTATTATTGTATGACATATGTACATATTACATACCTACATACAAACAAACAAACATCCCTTCACAACAACTCTCAACTGCTTTGGGAGTACTATCATACTGTTTTCTGCTTTCTGCTTGCTTTTATTTCACTTTTATTGAGTTGATTATTTGGTTGTTTGTTATTTTGGGACTTCATAAAAGTAAAATTCAAGTGGAAAATGATTTTCTGATGCGATACACCGTTGAACGATTTCATTCGAATATACAACTTAATGGCAATTCGGAAAATAAGAAAAACACGAAAATGTGAAAAACGAAAACATCTGCAATAACAATCAACAACAACAATAACTTGTTATGTATAACAATACGTTTAGTTTTTTCAATTCACCGCACAGTGCCAAATTCATCGATGGCCAGTTGAATGTTTACGCTGAAAACTTGTCCTTTGGGCTTGTGTGCAGCAAACAACCTCGTTAAGTTAAAATCTTAAACAAATACGAAGAAAGAAATTCAAATTGATAAATGGATTGAATTAAGAGTTAAAATACAATGTAAAAAAATATAAAAAATTGTAAAGAAAACTAGGTAAATGACCTTCATAACAATATTTTATTCCTATGAGTTTTGACTTTTTCATTTGAAATAATTTAGATCAATTAGACAAAATAATTAAGACAGACTACATCTGTTTAACGTGGTGACTCGATTT